>NW_004624851.1:627100-663259 GCF_000247695.1 Heterocephalus glaber | reverse complement strand
AGGTGGGAACAGGGGCATACTGGGAAGAAGGGTTTATTCTTTGGTGGGAGCAACCATCTTGGCATGACGTCACACAGGGGAGGGGGCAAGGCACGATAGGAAGAGGGCAGCTACTATACATAATAGCTGCTGAGGTAGTGGGAGACCTAGCAACACTTTTAATAGGTCTTAGAGAAAAAGCTAGTTTGTTTATATTTACCTGTTACCATAATCTTTCACTAATCCTAGAATATTAGAGCTATAACATTCTTTAAACTAGCTTTAATAGTATTTTCTTTTTGAAAATCAGATGAACGCTCTGGATAGCTTACCAGAAAAAATGTGTATACATGTACATGTATGTTTGGGGAAAACTTGGTGTTTGAGAATTGCATGCCACAGATGGAAGATGCCAAAAGATTAAAAAAAAAAAAAAAAGCAGTAAGATGCAGAATTGCATAAAGTACAATTTATTAGGGCCCAAGGGAAGAGGAATAACTTGAGTAGGAGCAAGACAGGATTCCCACACCCCAAGATAGGAGGAAGGGGGTTTATGTTAAATGACACAAAGGTGATCTTCAGCAAAGGGAATGTAACCAGGCTTTCTCAAAAACTATTAACATGTCAAATAGTGGTAGGAAACAGTCCAGGCACCAGCAGCCAGTACAGAATCTTTAACAATTTTATCTTGTATGACTTGGAAAATGTTCCATAGTCATCCGATGGGCAAAATGGCTATAGTTATGTCAAGCTGGATCCCTACAACATACATGGATCATTTTCCATTAATTCTCAGGTGATTCACCAAACACCTGTGCATTTGTGGATTCAAAATTAAGAATTCCTCATTTAGTACCATAGCTTTATTCTATAGGTAAAATAAGATGAGGTCCAGAAAGCACAAATACTGTATCAAAAGTAAACCAGAGCCAGGCATAGTGAGCATGTCTATAATCCCAGTACCCTGGGAGGCTGAGGCAGGAGGATTACAAGTTTGAGCTCAGTCTGGGCAACTTACCAGGACTGTCTCAAGATATAAAATAAAAAGAGGCTGAGGGTATAGTTTAGTGCACAGGCCCTGGGTTCAAGGTTCAGTACCACCAAAAAAAAAATGGGGGTGGGGTAGGGAAGGGGAAAGAGGAGGAAGAGAACTGTAACCAGCCAGTAAGTGGCTGAGGGAAATCCAACCATAGCACAAACTAAATTGGCTGGACTCACTCTGGGTTAGTAATTACAAAAATCAGCACTCTACATTAGCAGATGGTCTGCTGAGGCTTCAGGAGCTTTCATTCTCAACCTCTAGGATTACTTTATACTTTCTCTTCAGACATTCCCCAGTCCTGCAACCACACAATTACTCAGTTTCCTAAGTCAATCTTCCCCTTCCAAATCCTTTATCTTGCTGAGGGAAATCGCTTTTTTTCTTTTAGGTCATTTCCATCTCAGGTAATAGCCCTTTCCTTGTCATCTATCTAAATGCTCAAGCCAGACATTCAAGCTTAGAAATTTAAGCCCAAGTCACTCTTGATAACTAGATTCCTATGTTCCTCTCATAAGCATCGATCAGCAAACTCTAGCATTTTTACACCTAAATATATCTAAAATCCCAATACTCCCTCTGCAACCACATTGGTCAAAGCTACTACCATCTTTTCCTCATTTGCCTTTTTTTTTTTTTTGTACTGGGGATTGAACTCAGGACCCTGTGCTTGCAAGTTAGGTGCAGTGCCAATGAATTAAGTTCCCAGTCTGCAACAGCCTCTTAACTGCTCACTTGCACTTCTGTTCTTCTTGAAGTCATTTCCCAATAGGCAGAATGACTTTTTAAAAATGTTTATTAGAGGCTGGGGATGTAGTTCAGTGGCAGAGCAGTTGAGAAGCAAGTATGAAGCCCTTAATTCGATCTCCAACACCACACACACAAAAAAAGTACAGTAACAGGTTGTGTTTCACTGCCTAAAATGGTCTTTACTTTCCCACCTAGTATCTAAACCAGTAACTGCATGCTCACTTTATCTCCCCCCCACTGCTCTCATGATTTGTCACTTTTCAGTTCATAGAAAACAGAGACCTCTTGACACCTAGTAGTCAGGGCCTTAGCACACATTCCCCCTGCCTGGAATGGTCCCTCCAGCTTCCTCATCTTCATTCTTTCACTCACTCCATCCTCTGATTCTCAGGTTAAAGGTTCTGTCAACCCATGGAGTAGGTTTGTGAACTTGGGCACAGAAAAGAATTTTAGGACTTGTAAGAGGTATAGCCAGGTTTACTAGGCAGAGTTAGGTGAACAGAGAATTCTAGCTTGAGCAATTGGAAGGGACTCACTGATGGAAGTTCAGACTGGTACCTCACAAGAGAGGCCAGCCATTATGAATTTGGTATGGTGGGCCAGGGTTTGGTCAGTCATCTCAGTTCCTGCTTTGTAGCTCTGGAGGAAAGACAATTAGTCCCCATGAGATGGTAGTTCTTGCTTGGGAGGGGGATACCCTGCTTTCCATATGAGGCATCTTCCCCTCTTTGGGGGAGGTGGTATCATGGGTAATCTGCAAGGCTCTGCTTTTCCTAGAACCCAAGATGATTAGATTCAGAACAATGACTGGAGACTTGTTGGTACTATTTGCTCCAGGGGTCTAGAAATTGATGCTGTGAAAGCTATGCCTTACAAATCCTGAAAATCACTTCCAGTACTCTTTATCTTGGTATCCTGTCTTGTAAGGGAATGAGACAGGCTAATCTAGGGCTAACAAATTGTTGCAGCAAATACTCCTTTAGTGTAACATGCCTATATGAAGAGTCGAGCTCTTGAAATTCTTTTCTGTTAACTTTAAGGTATTTAAGGAGACAAAAAAAATTAAGTTTCCTTGTCCTTTTTCTGATTCTATCTTACCTCAGTTCACCCCTCACATAAAGTAGGTAGTGACACTTCTCACTCCAATATGCACTCCGACAGCACTTCTGATGTATTCGAGCACCTTAACACGTTACTTTACTTCCATTTTTTTCTGGTCTGTCTTCCCCTCACTTGAATATACACCCCATAAAGATGGAAACTGTTAGTCTACCTAATGTAGTAGTTTAATTATTACGAGTAGACACTTAGAGCAGCCTAACCAGATAACGGAATTGATTCAACCAGCTGGTTAATCTAGCAGCCACCTAGGCTTAGAAACCTAAAAAGAAAACACAAGAACAAAGGATAAAAGCTTAGGAAAAGAATAGAGGACAGACTTTTTCCCAGGAAAGAAACTTACTAGGCAGAGTATGCTAACAGTTCTTCCCTTCCTCCAGGCATTACAAGATAACCAGTTTTTTAACTCTTTGAACTCATTACCTTTGAAACAATCACCCTCATCTATATAACATCATGACAAAGAAAGCCTGTTGGACTTCTTTCCACCAAGAGCTTTATTTTCTTATTTCTAATAAATATTCTAAATTCCTCCTTTCATCTTCGAATTTATTTTTCAATTTCGGGAGACAACTCAGGTTTATACAAAATTAACTGATTACTAATATACTCCCAGATAAAACATAATGCCTACCACCATAGTAGTGGCTCAATAAAGAAAAGGAAAACCAGAACGATGCAAGGAGAAATCAATTCTCTTTCATTGTTACCACTAGGTATCAGAGCCCAACCCTTGAACTGTCCCAGGCTACCTACAGGCAACACAGAAGTTTTTTGTGTTTTTTTTTCCAGAATTTTGAGACAGGGTCTCACTATGTATTCCAGACTGGCCTTGAATTTCCAGCAATCGTTCTCCATCAGCTTCCTGAATGCTGGAGTTACACGTGTGGATCACCAAGCCCTGCTGAGAATGCTCATTTTAAAACTTGTGCTACCGCTCTCAAAAGCCTGTTCTGGGGATGTAAGTGCCTGCTTAGCACACACAAGGATCTGGGTTTGATCTCCAGCACCATATACCCAAACAAAGAGCCTATTCTCCATTTAAGTCAAAGAATAAATTCAAAGCCCTGCAAGGCCTTACATGCTCCTGTCTCCTTGCTTCCTCTCTAACCTCATCTTGTTCCGCAGGTAACCATGAGGGCCTGATAAGAATACTGATGAAAGGGACAGAGTAAAGTATCTATTTTATTCTAAAAAGTAACTGTCAGGTAAAAGGGCCGAAGACCAAGACCAGACCAGGCCACAACAAGCCTTTATTAGGGGAATAGATCTGCCGGGCTGTCTCTGAACAAAGGAGAGACAAAAGCAATATGGCTGGGGCAGGGAGAGTCTTTTATAGAGACTGGGGTGGGGTTTGTAGGGGCTGAGGCGGGGTTGACTGAGGTAGTGACTAGGGAATGGAGGAGCCGGTGATGTCACTAGGTGGTAGGAGGTGAGTGAGTATTAGGTTACTCTCTAGGTGGAAACAGGGGCATGCTGGGAAGAAGGGTTTGTCCTTTGGTGGGAGCAACCATCTTGGCATGACGTCACACAGGGGAAGGGGCAAGGCACCATAGGAAGAGGGCAGCAACTATACATAATAGCTGCTGAGGTGGTGGGAGACCTATCAGTAACCTAGTCATATAAGGGCTTTAAGGGTGATTCCAAGGTGTCTGGTCTAGGTAGTTGTTCACAGTTAACCCAGATGAAAATTCACAAGTCAGAACGCATTTACGAAGGAAATAAAACATTTAAGAAATCATGGCACTTGCTTGAGTTCAAGAGGCAAGGTACTTTGACAAGGGCAAAGGTTAGAATCCTGGGGGAAACGTCAACATTTAAGGGGGCAGAAACAGTACAGCGCCAGGGCCATGGAATTATTCAACAGTCTACTCTCCGGACTCGAAACTACATGAGTGGAAGGGAAGCAGATTTCACAGACAAGAAAAGCGCTAGAAATTTCGCGTCCACGAAGAGCATTCAGAAGCGTTTCTGCCTCGGCAGTATACGACTGCCTTTTTTCCTTGCTAAAATCCTTGCCCCTAAGGGTCTACCTCAGCCAATGGTGTGCTTTGCAGGAAACGTAACCGCTGACCTCTGGGCTAATCAGAGACGGTGAACAACTCGCGAGAGGTGAGGTTGAAGCTGACTCCGCCATCTTGGAGATGGGAGACGGGTGATGGCTGTGGTCCTTCCCCTTCTAGGGCGGCAGCAGTGAAGTTACTGAGACCCACAAGAATGGTGCAGTCCTGTTCCGCCTACGGCTGCAAGAACCGATATGATAAGGATAAGCCTGTTTCTTTCCACAAGTGAGTAAGCCTTGCGGCTAACAGAGCTGACCCCACTAGGGCTGAGAGCGCGAGGCCGGCTGGGCCGGGGCGGAGCCCTAGTTGTTGATTCTTTGTGCTAGTTCCTGTACTACTGAGGTTTTGTTCATAAAGTCTCTTCCTATGCCAATGTCTTCAAGAGTTCTACTTAACTTATCCTCCAGCAAATTTAGTGTGTCTGTTTTAATATTAAACCTTTAACCCACTTCAATTTTAGTTTAGTGCATCCTGAAAGATATGGGTCTCGTTTTAATCACTGGCAGGTTGTAATCCAGTTTTTCCAACACCATTTATTAAAGAGGCTATCTTTCTTCCAATGAGGGTGGTTGGCTCCTTTGTAAAAGATGATGTGGCTGAGTGTGTCTGAAGTTGTTTCTGCATCTTCTAATCTATTCCACTGATCCTCAGGTCTGTTTCTTTGCCAGTACCATGCTGTTTTTATCACAGTAGCTTGGTAGTATAGCTTCAAGTTGGGTATTGTGATACCCCCAGCCATGTCTCTGTTGCCCAGAATTGCTTTTGCTATTCTGTGTCTCTTCTGGTTCCAAATGAATTTTTGGATTGTTTTCCCTCTTTCTGTGAAATATACTGTTGGGATTCCAATCGGGATTGCATTGAATCTTTATAGAAGTTTGGAAGTAAGCCCATTTTTACTATTTTGGTTTCTCCTACTCAAGAACAGGGGATGTGTTTCCATTTTCATATATCTTCTTTGATCTCTTTTTCAGAGTGCTGTAGTTCTCAATATAGAGGTCCTTTGCTTCCTTCATTAGATTGATTCCTAGATATTTCATTTTTTGGATGCTATTGTGAAGGGAATTTTTCCCCAATTTTTCTCTCATTGAATGTTATTTGTGTACAAGAATGCTACTAATTTTTGAGCGTTGACCTTTTATCCCCCTACCCAACTGAATCTGTCAATTAAGTCTGGAAGATTTTTAGCAGAGTTTTTTGGGTGCTTTATGTAGAGTTTCATGTCATCAGCAAATAATGAAAGTTTAACTTCTTCCTTTCCTATCGTTTTATTTGGTACCAGGTATTAAACTTGCGTCCTTGCACTTGTGAGGCAATTGGTGGAACCACTGAGCTAAATCCCTGGCTCCTTCCCTTCCTATCTTTATTCCTTTTATTTCTTTCTCTTATCTAGTTGCTGTGGCTAATGTTTCCAGAACTGTGTTGAACAGGAGTGGCTATAGTGAACATCCTTGTCTTGTGCTCTAAATAGTTTCAACTGAGTTTTGTTTAATCTCCTGGATATCTGTTTGAATCTGTTTCATGGATTCCATTTCTTTCCTATGTTGGGCAGTCATGATTTCCATTTCTTTGCTATGCTGGGCATTCATGGCTTTCATTACGGTCCTGAGCTCATCTGTTTTTCTATGTTACTGTTCTAGAGTATCTATTCATATCTTTCATTCTGCTCACCATCTCTGTAGTTATTTGGGAAATTATTTCTGTTTTGAATTTTTCTAGAGCCATGTTCATCTATTTTGTTACTTCCCGTGCTATCAATTCATGGTGTCCCAGTGGTTGGTTATCAGGTTTTTCCACTTTGTTGCCCCAGAATTTGCCTGTGATGTGCTGTAAGTCTGTGTTTGAACCTTGTTTAGGTTTCTTCTCATTTCTGTTTTTTTGGTGCTGTTTTTGGTTTAATTCCTGGGCTGATACTTCGATATTTCTTATTGTGTGTATCTTTATTGCTTGTATTTAGAACCCTTATGAAATGATTGTCTCAGAGGTGTCTTCCAGGTATAGCTGGTCTTTAGGCTTTGAGTCTCTAATGACTTTTAGGCAATCTTGTTTTTAGTATACCAAGAAGGACAACTGATTAGATCAATCACAACACCTTAGCCCAAGTGATACAATTGACATCAACAATAGCATCAAATATACCTTAGAAAATGACTATTTGTGGTAGCTATTAATCTGTCAACTTTAACCACATGAGTTAGATAAAATCGAAGATCTGTCCAAAATGTTTGTAGTAAATAAAACCTTCAATATAGCAAGTTTATCCTTTGAGATTAGGACTTGGAAGTAGTTGGGGGAGGCAGGGATAGAGAGATAGAAGTAGAGGAAAATTTAGATGTGAGGCTAGAGGGCACAGGAAGATCATGCAAATTTTGGGAAACTGTTGAAGACAAGAGTAATAGAGTAAAGGAACAAAGACAAGAACAGAACTAACTAACAGCAATAGGGAAGCTAGAAACTGTATTTACCTTCCTATAAGAATGACAATCGAGAGAAGGAAAGAGAGAAAAAAACAATACAAAATAGAACAGGAACAGGAACAAAGAGTAAGAGAAATGCAGAACAAGAAGCGAAAGAGTGATAAAAACAAAAGAAAAAAATATATAAATTAAAAAGAAAAAAGTGCCTCCTTCATGGTTTGTCCCTACTGTCATGGTGGACAATGTGGGGAGCAGCGTGCAGATCTAAGACAATTAGTCTCAGAAAGCCAGCTGTAGTCCACAGAGATTCAGGCTGGTTTCTGGCTGCAAGGCCCAAGTTGAGGTCCATGAGCTCCTGCAGGATTGAACTCTGCAAGGTTCTTCTGCAGGTTCCAGCTGCCCTTCCCCTGAAGCAAGTCCAGCTCCTATGGGAGGTGCTGATACCACCAACTTAACAACCACCGTGGTCCAGTGTACCTTCATTGCAGTTTCTTCACTTTCCCAGTGGGCTTTTTTTCATTTCTGCTCTATCCTCTGTAGCTCATAACCATGGCCTTTATGGCCCTCCAGTGCCTCTCCAGTGTGGATCCAGATATTGCATGGCCTGTGCACTGTGGTCAGTGGGTGGTGCTGGCCTCTATGCAATGGTTCTGAGGGTGGTGCTCCCCTCCATGTGGTAGTTCCAGGGTGGTGGGGGCCTGAATATGAATATTATTAATGGATATATTTTTAACACATTTTATGTTATTACTCTTCCTGCCTTTTCCTGGAATAGCAAATTTGTAGAGATCATTATAAAAAAGCTTATAATCACTTATAATATATGTTTAACTTCTCAATTGTGAATGTTATTGATACTGTCTCCTGTGAAATCAATGCTAGATGCTGAATTTAGAACCCAACTTTCCCATGGACATGTGCACACAACACAGGATATATCACAATGAGTAAACCAATTGCTAGAAAGACTGCCACACATTGATAGAAGTACCTTTCCCAAATCATCTGCAAATTTCAACACAGAAACAAAACTGTAATCAGAAAACAAGTAAACATGATGCCTCCAAAATTTATAATTCCCCCAAAGTGACTGAGACAGACAAAGAAGTGGATAAAATTCCATATGAAAATTTAAAAAAATTGATAGTTAAAATGATTAATGAGATCAAAAAGGAGAGAAATAAGATGTTGAATGAATTAATTCTTAAAATGATCAATGAACTCAAAGATACAAATAAGCTGATTGAATGAGAAAGACAATGAAGAATATGAGAGACTCCTAAAGAGAAAAATATTCTAAAGAAAGAACAAACAGACGTCTTCAAATGAAAACCTCAACAAGTCAAATTCAAAACTCAATAGAAAGTCTAATCAATAGGATAGATGTATATTAGAAGCAAAGACATCAGGACTTGAAGACAAGCTGGACATGCTATAGTATTTAGATAGCATAAAAGAAAAAGAATAAGAAATGGTGAATGGATTTTACAAGAGACCTTGGGTGAATCTAAAATATTAAGTTCATTGGCCTAGGATTGGGTGATAAAATATATACTAATGACATAGAAAATCTAGTTGCTGAAATTATTGCAGAAAATTTTCAAGATCTTGGGACTGAGATGAATAACAAGTTGAAGGACACATTTAGAACCCCAAATAGACATGATTAGTAAAGAACCTCCTCATAACATACCATAGTCACAACCAAATATACATAGAACAAAGAAAGGATGGTGAAAGCAGTTAGAAAGGAGTGTCAAGTCATTTATAAGGAAAAACCTATCAGCATACCAGTAGATTTCTCAACAGAAACCTTAAAGGTCAAAAAGGCTTACAATAATTTATTTGAAGCACTGAAAAAAATTGTAAACCCAAATTACTATATCCTTCAAAGCTATCACTTAAAATCAAATGACAAATGAAAGCCTTCAGTTTTAAGTATAAACTAAAGAAATTCATGATAACTAACCAACACTGCAAAAAACCCTTAAGGGAATTCTAAACACAAAAAAAGAAAATAACAACTGCAAGACCAAGTGAAAGAGTAAATCTCATTGGGATAGTAGAAAAATTGAAGAGAAAGAGATGTCAAACACCAGAAACACAATAAAATGACATCTTGATGGGGAAAAAGTTTTAGACTGCTTAGTAGATTAACTATTAAAGTAGTTGTAGAAGCAAAATAGGTAGTGTATTCCTTTAAAAGCTTACCTTAGCCCATTGTTTCTGTTGTTTAAAGTGAAGGTTATATAACTCCTTTGATCTGTAGCTCTACTATATATAACATCTTGACTCTGAAGAACAGAGTTGCAATGCTTGACCAAACTTGTGATACATGTGCCTTAACTGTCGTGTGTCTGTGACTGTTATCATTAACAGAAACTACTTGTAAATAGGAACTGGAATTGTATTTATACATTCAAAGACCACCAAGAATGAGATAATGACTAACAAAGGTATAAAAGAGGAGACTAACAGAGCAGGGCACAGATACTGACCAGACCAGTTTCTGGCAGTCCCGCCTGGTTGCAAGTAAAACTTTTATTATTTTACCCAAATTCTGTGTCTCTGTGTATTTCTTTCTATGATTTCTGGAACAATCTATTAATACATACTTTTCAATAATAACAATGTAAATGATATCCATTTTCTAAAAGACACAGACTGAGAGATTCAAACAAGAAACCAAGAACCATCAGTTAGTTCTCTGCAAGATACACATCTAGTCTACAAAGACATATATAGACTGAAAGGATGAAAAATGATATTCCAAGTAGCTGAAGTCAGAAAACAAACAAAAGTGTGTATATTTATATCTGACAAAGTAGGTTTCAAAATAAAATTGTTCAGAAGGGACAAAAATATCAGTATTTATTGGAAAAGAAACAAAATTTGCCAGAAATAGATAAGAATTTAAATATACACACAGCAAATTTGGGGAGGATTCATTTTCACAAAACAAATACTACTTAACATGAAGTGATAGACTGACTTCAGTGCAATTGTAGGAAACTTTAATATCCCATGTTCATAAATAGATCAAGTAGACAAAAAATCAAAATGGAAATGTCAGAGTTAAACTATTCTATAGATCAAATCATTTTAACATATCTCTACAGAGTGTTCAACCCAACAACAGCAGTACACACATTCTTAAGCTCATGGAACTTTCTCCAAAATAGACTACATATTAGGCCACAAATAAGTATGAATAAACACAAGAAATTAAAATAATCTCATGTACCCTATCAGGTCACAATGGCAAAAAATTAAAAATTGATAGTAAAAGAAATGACAGAAAATACACAGTTATGCAGAGATTAAGTTAATACATTCCTGAACAGTAAGTAGGTTGTGGAAAAACTCAGGGAAAAATTTAAAAATTTTCAGATTCAAATGACAGTGGAAGCACAACGTATCAGAATCTGTGAGACATTCATAGCTCAGTGCCTACATTAGAAAAACAGAGTGATCACACATAAATAATCTAATGAAACAACTGAAGATGATTAGACAAACAAGAACAAACCAAAGCAAAAATCAATTGAAGCAAAGAAATCATGAAAATCACAGTAAAAATAAATGAACTTGAGAATAAAAAATGCATAGGATCACTGAATACATGTTGGTTCTTTGAAAGAGCAAATAATATTTATAACCCTTTAGCCAAACATACTAAGAGAAAACCAAATATGATACAAATTAGTAAACTAAGAGGTGGGAATGACAAAATTACATAGAAGCCACTTAAATTTAAAGAATTATGAGAAATTATTTTGAAAATTCATATTCCAATAAATTGGAGAATCTAGAACTAATGAATCAATTCTTAGACCCATATGATGTAAAAAAACCAAACCAATAAGACAAATAATTAAACAGGTCAATAATAAGCAATGAAACTTATGCAGTAATAAAAACACTACAATCTAAAAAGAGCCCAGGACTCAATGGACTTACTGTTGAAATTTACCAGATCTATATAGAGGAACTAACACCACTGTTTCTCAAACTTCTCCATGTAATAAAAAGGCAAAGATTACTTTCAAATTTATTCCATGAAGGGACAATTACTATGATACACAAAAAGAAATAATTTAACAAGAGAGAAAACTACAAACAGTATCATTGATGAAACACAGATGCATAAATCTTCAATAAGACCCTTGTAAATGGAATTTGATGACAGATTGAGAAGATCATACACCAGGACCAAATTCATCCCAGGAATGTAGGAATGGCTCAAATATATATATATAAATTTAATACACATAAATAAGATCAAGCATAAAATATGAATTATATTTTCAATAGATACAGAAAAGAGCTTTTGACAAAATCTATTATTATTTCATAATGTTGAAAATGTGTGTAGAAGGATCTTACCTCAATCTGATAAAATCCATACATGACAAACTCATATTGAAAAAGAAAAAATTGCAAGCCTTTCTTCTATTAACAGGATCAAGACAAGCATGTCCATTCTCATCACTTCTTTTCAGTACAGTGCATTAAATTTCAGGCAGCACCATCAGGCAAGAGAAAGATATCAAAGACATAGGAAAGGGAAAAGAAGAAATCAAATTATCCCTATTCACAGACCATTTAATTCTTCACATAGAACAGTCAGAAAATTCCACTGGAAGATTTTAGGGCTGATAAAGAAATACAGCTAAATTGCAGGATACAAAAAATCAAAAATGAAAATCAATAACTTTCCTTTACCTAGTAATGAGCACATACAAAGGAAATAAGTAAAACCATTCCAATGAAAACTTTGAAGAAAACACTTAGGAATAAATCTAAGCAAGAAAATGAAAGACATGTACATAAAAACTATAAAAGACTGAAAAAATAGATTGAATAAAGCATTAGAAAATGAGAAGATCTTACTTGTTTATGGATTAGCAAAAATACTATTGTTTTAAATGCCATATAACCAAAGTGATCTACAGATTCAACGCAATTTCTACCAAATTATCAACAACCTTCATCACAGAGCTAGAAAAACCAATCTTAAAATTTATGTAGAATCAGAAAACAACTGAACAGCCAAAGCAATCATTAGGAAAAAGCCAATGTTGGAGAAATCAGAACACTAGATTTCAAGTCAGAACATACTACAAAGCCATAGTAACAAGCACAGTATGATACTGGTACAAAAACAGACATGTAGAACAAATGAAATAGAAAAAAAAAGCCTCAGAAATAAACTCTTGCAAGTGATATTTGAAAATTGGCCATCTGTTTTTTAAAAAAGGGGCCAAAAACATATATTGGAGAAAAGACTGCTTCTTTAACAAATGATGCTGGGAAAACTGGATATCCACATGCAGACCATTGAAACTATATTCTTATCTCTCACCCTGTACCAAAATCGAATAAAAATGTATAAAAGATCTATAGCAAAATAAAAAACTGAAACTGCTAGAAGAAAACTTGATACCATAGAAACAGGCACAGGAAAGAATTTCAAGGCTTATCAAATAGGATTATATCAAATTTAAAATCTTCTACATAACAAAGAAAACAATAAACACAATGAAGAGACAACTTACAGATTACAAAAAAATATTTGCCAGCATTTCTTTGGATAGAAGATTAATATCTAAAATAGAAAGAATTTAAAAAATTAACCTCTCCCAAAACAAACAACTAATGTTTAATTATTGGATAAAAGATGCATATGGTGGGAAGTCCATTTATTTTATTATTATAATGGCTGTATTCTTCAAAGTACATCCTTGGAAAACTGTAAGGAAGGGATTTATCTGGTAATAATACTTTCTTTTGAGGTAATTATATATACTTTATTTCCCCAAATTAAGAGTAGGCCTTATATTAATTTTTGCTTGAAAATATACAATAGGGGTTATTTTCAGGGCATATTTTATTTTTATATGCAATAATCTATATTTATTCTTGTACAAAAATATACATTTATTCAAATAGTAATGTTTTCTTCTGGAATATCATTATAGGTCACCAAACTCCAAATTCTGGACCAAATTTTTTGTGACTACATTTCCTGTAGAACCATTGGCCTTAATTTCTCATGTCCGCCAATGGTGTGCTATTTAAATGAGCAATTCTTGTCTATGTAGCCTGCTCATGGTACATTGTTACAATACATGACATATTGAATTATGAATATTCATATTAGACACAACCATATCCATTCTTTGTCAACTCTTCACATTATTCATGCATTGCCTCTCTACTCCAATTGTTCATTTAGCAATACATTTTCAGTTCATCTGTTTATATTGATGTTTACCTCTCATCCAAAGGCACCTCCTTGTGTATTTGCAAATACTTAATTATAATTTATATT
The DNA here is from genome assembly GCF_000247695.1 of Heterocephalus glaber. The sequence goes on along the minus strand of NW_004624851.1, from coordinate 649,561 downwards.
ATTTATTTTAGCATTAATGTCAATAATACTTATACTGAATTATGTATTAATTATATTTCTTAACTCAATTTATCCATCGTGTGTTGTAACAGATGTAATAAATGCATCTACCTGGCTGTTGATTTTAACTGAGGTTTATTTTGGGGGTAGAGCTTATACAACAAGCACCCTGAAAAATCATCCTAAGGCTTATTTTCTGGTTAAGTTTTATTTGGGGGGGAATACATTAACCATAAAATGTTGTTGATAAAATATATGTAGAACAAAAAACAATTTTAAATATTAGAGGTGCTGATATTTCCAATATATATTTGCAATATAATATATAATATACAATATATGAAATAAAAGTGGTTTCCAGAGTGCTAATAAACAAATAATCTATAGTTTTTTTTTCACAAAGGATAGTGTAAAAGAGCTGAAAACTATTTGATTGTAGATGTGTTATGTCCAGTCAAATAATTAATGAAAGAGCTATCAGATGGCATTCTGTCTTCCAGACCACTGTATTTCCTATATAACTGAAAAAAACTATACATGCACAATGATAATATTCAGCTTACTTCAAAACTCAGAGGATGATAAATGACTCTATATAAAAGAAAATTGATAGATTTTGAAGGGAGAGCCATCCTTTTCTCATTTGGTTACAAGTTTTGTCCGCTTTACCTAAACAATTTTCCAATTATGATATTATGCTCCAAATATATGGCTATTCCTTTAAAAACTGATCAATTAGAGATATTTTTAGCTCTTCAAAATATGCCACTTTCCCTTGAAACTAAGAAATCAAAGCAGATAACATTATTAAACAATGAAAACTATCAATGAAAACTATCACAATCTTAAAGCATTTTTCTATGAAAACTTCAGAAAGGAGTTTCATCTTTGTAACAGACTTGTGTATGTACAGAGCAGTCCTGTGAGTTGGTTTTGATTTCGATTAAGTATTTTTTAGTATCTAGTGAAAACCTGAGCAAGTTTGAAGTGGGTTTTTATTATTTTCTCTTTTAGCTCTGTTATGAATTAATATTTTAAAAATACATTACTGCTTTATAGCATTATTTAAGCTATTCTTACTTTCCCGATCAGCCAACTAAAATGTATGTTTATGTAATGACTTCTAAAAAGAATCAGCTCCATCTAAAGGCTATTAGAAATTATTTTACTCTTCTTTTTTGCCTTCATTTTCTAAAAAGACTATTACAAAAATGATATTCCTGTTAGAAACAAAGGCTTATATATCTTTGTTGCAAAACCATTAACCATACATATTTAAACAGGATATGTACATATGCCTACACATCTGAATTTATCTCTAATATTAATATATATATCTAGACATCCTGAACATGTCACCTATCTTATGTTTTACTAGACAGAAACTAAATTGTACTCAGCAAAATTTAATACATTGCAAGCAAAAGTTTACGGAAATTCAATTTTGTGCTGAGTTTGAGATAATGTTTATGTTTTTGAGACAGTTCCAACTCATTTGCAATATTAAATTATATTTTTAGTGTTATGGAAAGGATTGTTTCACTATAATTGGTTGCACATCATTAATACTATTTTATATAAGAAAAATGATATTGAGGTTTGATTTCCTGGGGGCAAAAAATTCAAGCCACTTATTTCATTTTTAATTTTCATGAGGAACAAGTAATGAAAATTAAGTGTTCTCTGCACACCTGGTGGGAATGCATTTATTATCGCACTGATTTCACAGAGTAGACTATTATTTAGGCACTATGACAAATGTAGTGCCTATATAGAATATTTTCGTTTGCCTACAGTTTTTACAATAGGTACAAAACATCTCTTAGGGAATTCTGTAATCAAGTTTTTCATGAAGCTCTTATCAATGTTTCACGAAAAAATACAGCAAAAATAAGATTGCTTTTTGTCTCAGAGGAACACAAAATCTAAAAAAATGTAAAAGGTACTTTTTCATATGAGGATTTCTGAAGCACTACACTCTTCTTTGGCAGCACAGAATACTTTATGGATATCCTGTTCACAAACCAAATTTGTCCCAGGAAAAAAAGCCATAGAAATTATTAAGTGGCTAAAATGTGAAAGAGCTTCAGTTTATCATCAACCACCATCATCATTTTCACACCTATCTCCATATGAGGATTTTTCTCAGATCAATATGGCTGCTTTTGTCATACTGCTACCATCTGGTGCTTAAACTTTCTTACCCAGAGCCTCACAATTTGTTGCCTGCATAATCCTGAAGCTTCCCTGACCTCTAGCCTTCTCCTCTCCAAGTGCTACACTTATTATTTCAAGAGCAAATAAAAATATCACAATGGAAAAAACACACTATCTCTGTAGTTGAATGCCTCAGTACCAAACTCTGACTGGTAAACCAAAAACATCAGGTTTGATCAAAATTTTGAGATTTACAAGAAGAGCAAATGGCATTAGAATAGGTAAATGTTAAAGATTGTATCTGGAATGTCCCTCAAAGGCCCATGTATTTGAGCCTTGGTCTCTAGCTTGGCACTACTGGGAGTTGGTAGAACTTAAAAGGTAGGATGAGCAGGAGGTTTTAGGCCATATGAAATATGCCCACAAAGGGAAATGGTAGGACCAGGTCTTTTTCTTTTTCTCTATTTATCTTCTAAAGCATAAAATGAATGCTGTATTTGCCTTCCCAGGTACTACCCATCATGATATTCTGCCACTGGCTCAAAGCAGTAAGGCCAATTGAATACAATAAAACGTCCAAAAACAGACCCAAATAAACATTTTTCTTTATATTTGATTTATGCCAAGTATTTATTGAGGTAATAAAAAGCGGATAATACAACAGCTTTGGAATATATGAATACGTCAACAATTCCCCAATCAGTTGAAGCCAGTAGAAACAATGTTTCAGAGAAAGAAAGATAATATTCACTGACTGTTTATAAACTTGTTAGGCCCTGAGAAATTAGCAGAGGTAATGAATATATAACCTAAACAGTTTATGTGGAAATCATTATATCAATTTATATTTGAGACAGATAAGCATAACAGTAGCAATATATAATGTGTTAAACAGTTTTGAAACTAGACCAAAATAAAATTTCTGTTCCATCATTCATTGGTTTTATTCGCTTGGACAGTTAACTTTTCTGTTCCTCAGTTCGTCATGTCTGAAATGGAGATACTACAAAATAAAAGATATTTTGCATATTTGTGGTGGAGACTAAAAGACTTAATATGGACAACACTTAAAACAGTGTGAGCAATATTCTACAAATAGTATTGTTAGTATTATTTTCATCATTATTGTTACTTAATGCCATACTTCTAGTAAATGACCTAGAAGTCAAATCCAAGTCAGAATAAAACTAAAAAACTTTCCATTCATCATAATTTTCTTAGTTATTATAATAAAAATTTGGTGGTTATGGTAATGTGAAAGAACTCTGTATGTTTTGAATGCAGCATGTCAATCAGATCTGTTTCCTTGAAATAAAAATTTAGTAATGTCATATGATCACTCTAAACTTAATTTGCTTATGTATACAATGAGGATATTACCAGAACAAGCTTCATAAAGATGCTGAAAGATTAAGTGGAATAAAAATATGAACAACTTTTAAGTGTAAAGTTATAACGTATAAGTAGTATATAGCATTAATACAGCTTTTTTAATGGTGTTAATAACATTTAAAGAAATTCTCCTTTTAAATTAAACTGAAGACACATGAAACACTCTTTTAATCATGATAATTTTATTCTTTTGAGATTCTATATAATTTGGATATGAGATGATCAGGTAGAGAAATACTATTTCTGGATAAAAATAAATGTAGTGTATAAAGAATGTATTTTAGATGGTCCCATATTGCCTCTAAAAGTATTTCTAAATTATGAAAACATGTATGGGCATAAGATGAAATTAAAATAACATTAAGAATAAAGTCATTACTTTATAATTTTATAGGTTATAGTTCTTTTGTGTTTATGAATGGTAATATTTGTATATTCTTTTTTTGGTATTTTTTGGTACCACGGATCGAACTGGCTACCTTGTGCTTGCGAAGCAGGTGGTGAAACCATTGAGCTAAATCCCCGGCCCAACATTTGGATATTTTTTAAATTGATCTCAAGCCAGACATGGTGGTTTATGCCTATAATCCCAGCACTGTGGAGGCCAAACCAGGAGGATCACAATTTCAAGCCCAACATGGACAACCAGCAACTTAGAGAGATTGTCTCAAAAAAAAAGTCTGAGATTGAACTCAGTTAAAGGTCCTTACTTCAGTCACCAGTACCAAAGCAATAATAATAATAAAAACTAATCTCCATGTAATCTTGATAAATATATGTGTACAAGATTTTATGTTATGTATTTATACTTTAAAATATTATGTGATTCTTAGAAGTCATTGGAATTTAAAGTGTTAGAGTAATGTGAAATGTTTTGTGAGGAGGTATAATGATCCTTTAAAAACAACACTTATCAAATAATTTTAAATTTAAATTACATTTTGGGTAAGTGTTAAAACTCTGTGTATCTCCTCAGCAGATAAGAAACTCTGTAAAATGAAAAATGTAAGTAATAATGCAAAAAATAGATTAATTTGTCATAGGAGAACTATTTTTTGGCATATTCAACCATAATACCTTTATTCTTCAGAATATTCCATTATTTGCAAATCCATTCGCATATTTAATCTTTTCTGGCTAATAATCACCAGATAGACTGTATTAGCTTTCTTCACTTTGTAAAAAATGACCATAAATTCAGAGGCTTAAAACCACATACAGTTTTATCTCATACATTCTGATATTCAGTCACTTAAATTTGGCTTAGCTGGCCTGTGTGCTTAATGTCTCACAAGGCAGAAATAAAGGTGTCGGCCATGGTTGAGTTGTCATCACAGCCTTGATTGAGGAATGACCTATTTCCAAGCTAACTCCTATTGTTGTAAGTATTCATTTCCTTAGAATTATAGAATTTATGGTAGCTTCTTTCTTCAAAGCCAGCAATGTAGAGAAAGAGCAACACAAAATCTAATAAAATGTAATCATAGATGTGACATACCATCACTTCATCTTAATTAATTTGTCAAAACTCACAGATTCTGGTCACAGATAATGGGATATATTAAGATGTGGTCATAAGGAGCTGAAGTTCAATGGGTCCATATTAATTTTTGTCACATTCACCTTACATTCTAAGTGAACTGATGACATTGATTTTTTTTTTTTTTTTGTACCGGGTATTGAATTTGGAACCTTCCGCTTGCGAGGCGGGGTGCAGAACCACTAAGCTAAATCCCTGGTCCAACATTGACATTTTTTAATAACTACTTTTCTGTTAAAATTTGCATGTATTAGCTTTCCCGTTGCTGGGACAAAATACCTAACATATCCAACTTAATTGAGATAAGGCTTATTTTGACTTCAGAAACTGTTTGAAAAATTTTAATCTCCCATTGGCTTACTCCAAGGCAGAAACGTCTGGTGGAAGATCATGGAAGAAGAAACTGCTCAACCCAAGGCATTTGGAAATCAGAGATCAGGAGAAGAGCCCAGAAGGAAGGGCCCAGGTACTGGACATATTCCCCTAGGTCATGCCCAAATTATGCACATAGACACACCCAGAAGTGTGCTTTACTCATTGCCTATACATCTCTCATGCCAATAATTTTGACTGTTAAGATAAACTATCACAATCTTTAAGCACAAATTCATGTGCACTGTTGAATTAAAGTATATATCCTTTCAAAATGGCATGTTCTGACACATTTTTCTTTCAATGCATCATTTCACTCCATATTGCAAATATTTCATGAACTAGAGCAAAACAACACTGACCAAATGGATGGCTCTCCCTTAATAATCCATCAATTTTCTTTTATATAGTCATTTATCACCCTCTGAGTTTTGAAGTAAGCTGAATATTATTATTCAGCATGTATAGTTTTTTTCAGTTATATAGGGAACACAGTGGTCTGGAAGACAGAATGCCATCTGGTAGCTCTTTCATTAATTATTTGACTGGACATAACACATCTACAATCAAATAGTTTTCAGCTCTTTTACACTATCCTTTGTGAAAAAAACTATAGATTATTTGTTTATTAGCACTCTGGAAACCACTTTTATTTCATATATTGTATATTATATATTATATTGCAAATATATATTGGAAATATCAGCACCTCTAATATTTAAAATTGTTTTTTGTTCTACATATATTTTATCAACAACATTTTATGGTTAATGTATTCCCTCCCAAATAAAACTTAACCAGAAAATAAGCCTTAGGATGATTTTTCAGGGTGCTTGTTGTATAAGCTCTACCCCCAAAATAAACCTCAGTTAAAATCAACAGCCAGGTAGATGCATTTATTACATCTGTTACAACACACGATGGATAAATTGAGTTATGAAATATAATTAATACATAATTCAGTATAAGTAAATAATATTATTGACATTAATGCTAAAATAAATAATATAAATTATAATTAAGTATTTGCGAATACACAAGGAGGTGCCTTTGGATGAGAGGTAAACATCAATGTAAACAGATGAACTGAAAATGTATTGCTAAATGAACAATTGGAGTAGAGAGGCAATGCATGAATAATGTGCAGTGTTGATAAAGAGTGGATGTGGTTGTGTCTAATATGAATATTCATAATTCAATATGTCATGTATTATAACAATGTACTATGAGCAGGCTACATAGACAAGAATTGCTCATTTAAATAGCACAACATTTATATGTCTGGCATCTCCCTGAGAAATACACAAAGTGACTTTCTTTTATTTTCTACCTCTCCAAATTTTCCCAATGCTGGGGTGGTATTCTGGGCAATTTGCATTGAAAGATTTTAAAGGAATACATCAGCAGAAGCTGAATGGTGTGAGGAACAATAGATAGGACACACTGCTGATAGTACAAAAAGCCTATGAAGAAGAACAAAGAGAAAATATCGAAACAGAAAAACAAATGATTCATCACTTACAAGGGATCATCAACAAGCTTAACAGCCAATTTATCATCAGAATTCAAGAAAGCTAGAAGGTAGTAATATGATATATTTAAATTATAAAACTCTATCAGCCAATTTTACATCTAGCAAAATTATCCTTCAAAAATAAGAGAAAAATTCAAAAACCCAGACATGGTTTGCACACTTATAATCCTAGCACTTAGAAAGCTGAGGCAGGTGAATTGCTGTGAGTTCCAGGCCAGCCTGGGCTACATAGTAAGTTCAAGGCCAGCCTGAAGAGAGCAAAACCCTGTCTCAAAAAACCAAAGCAAAAATAAAGAAAAATTAATATATTCCTCAATAAACTAACTTGAGGGATTCCCTCACAAGCAGACTAAGCTCAAGAATGAAGGGCCAGGGATTTAGCTCAGTGGTTCCACCACCTGCCTTGCAAGCTAAGGACCCAAGTTCGATCCCTGGTACCAAAAAAAAAAAAAAAAAAAGAATGTAAGCATTGTATTCCATAAGCATAGCCTAAAATTAATAACATCAACAGAAATGAAAATGAGGATAGGAGAATTAAATGAGAAGAGAGGGAGAAGGAAGGGAAGAGGATTAAAAAAAAGAAATGTTTCATTGTGTACATTACCCACTCACTGAGATGATTGTAAACTACATTTATTGTGAGTAAATACTAATAAAAAATTTAAAAAAGAACTACTGAGGGAAGTTATTCAGAGAGAAATGAAATAACACTAGTCAATAAATCAAAGCATATGAAGAAATATAGGACTACAGTAAAAGGAACTATGCAGGTGACTATTAGAGAAAATTCATTTTAGTCTTTTATCCATGTTATTTTAAAAATGCACAAATGAATAAGTATGCAAAATGTAGAGATGTAATTTATAATTACATAAAAGGGAACCATATTAGGACAGTGATTGTGTATTGTAATATTTAATATAAATGGTAAATATTCAAACTATTATAAATTTAAGATTATAATAGTAATCTCAATCAAAAATATAATTTTAAAGTGTACAGAAAGTAAAAAGTGAAAGGGATATACAGAAAAAAATCAAACAAAAAAAGATAATGCTTGAAGAAATGAACAAAAGTAAATTAAAATGTCATAAATTTCTTCCTTTTAATAGTCACTTTCAATGTAAATGGAAAAAATAATAATTATACTTTGGTGTAATATGTATTTTCTCCTCTGAAACTCATGTGGAAATTTGATTGCCATTTGTGGCAGTGTTGAGTTTCTCAACACTGGACCTGCAATTCAGGTTTGCTCTGAGAATACTCACTGGATTTGCCTGTAGCTGCAGCATTTACCCTCAGGATAATATGCAGTTTACAGTCCAAAACTTATCCTCAGTGTTTGCCATGAAGTAGCTCAATTTTATTATTAATTTTGCATCACTCTACTATATTGATAGTCTTTGGAAACAAAAGACATTTTATTTATACCAGTCAGTTTTTAGTAGTGATATTTCCATTTACAAATATAGAATTTTTGATCAAGGAAAATTAAGTAGACACTGGTAACAAGCTGTACTTATTTTTGTAAACATAGAATGGGTTAAGCGGTGATTAGACTGTAAAGAAAGTTTAATGCCCTTCTCATGTACATGTTAATGAGCTCTTTCAATTTTTGGACCGAATTATTTACAGCAAGAATGGGATTTTGTAAGGCAAGTCAGTCCCTCAGGTTTTGTCTCTTTTGCATATACCTACTTATCCTTCTGCTTTTTGCCATTAGTTGAAAGAGCATAACATTCTCACCAGAAGATAAGCAGAAATTGCAATCATGCTGTTACACTTTCTAACCTCCAGAATTGTATGTGAAAATAAACTTTTATTCTTTATAAATTAATCAATATTAGGTATTCTTTTACAGCAACAGAAAATTAAATAGGGAAAATTCAAAGGCTAAAAGTAGAAGTAGTAATTTAAAATGCATGATCCAATGGTTTAGTGTCTTCAGTCACATTTTAGATACAAACACACAAAGAGGTAGAAGTTTGAAAATAGAAAAAATTTAAATCAAGAATAATCAAAAAATTATTTGGCTGGCTATATTGACATAAAAAGGAGCTTAATATACAAAAGTTACATGAGAAAAAGAAAGTCATAATCAATAAAATAGTCAGTCTGTAAAAAGCATTTTATACAAATATATACATCATATTTCCAAAATATATAAAGCAAACTTGATAGAATGAAATGAAAAATGCAATTCTACAATAACAGAGATTTCAATATTCCACTGTTAATATTATAAAGAACAGAAGAAAATAGATGACTTGAACAAAACTAAAAATCTCCAGGACTTGATACACCAATAAACAAGAGCAGAATATAGATTTTTTTTCACATGCACTCAAAACACTCCCTAAGAAAGACTAGATGTTAGGCCATAATGAAATGTAAAAAGACTAACATCAAGAAAATCATCTCATCAAATGGAATAAGGGTAGAAATTAATAATAAATTTGTGGAAACTAAACAATCCACTCTTAAAAATTAGAGGTGAATGAAAATAAATACATATATACCAAAACTAATGAAATCTAATGAAAGTAGTACTCAGAGAGAAATATATAGCGGTGAATTATTACATTTTAAAAAAAAATCTCCAATCAGTAACTTAAATTTTATACTTTAACTAGAAAAAGAAATGCAAACCAAATGCAAAGCTAGCAGTAAGAAGGAAATAAATTATTAAAGGAAAGATAAATACAGAATAGAAATACACTAGAAAAATCAACAATACCAAAAGTTTGCTTCAGGAAATATGAAAAATATTGGTAAATCCCTAACTATTTTGTCAAAGGAAGAGATAAGATTCAAATTAGTAAATTCAGGAATGTCCAGGAAATATTACCACTGACCTGAGAAAAACAAAACAGGATATTATGAACAAATCTATTCTTGCAAAATAGATCATGAAATTAAAATGAACAAATCTGTATAAAGATAGTAACTACCAACACTGATTGAAGAAGAAAATCTAAACAGATGTATAATCACTAAAACATTTTGTTATAAGTCAAAAATTGTGCAAGAAGTAGAAGGCCAGAATACAAGGATTTCATAGATAAATTTCATCAAATATTTAAATAATTAAAATCCAATACTACTCAAACTTTTCCAAAATAAGAGTATATATTTCTTAATACATCTGTGAGGTCAGCCTTACCTTGTTATAGAAGCCAGAGAAAGGTACTATAAGAAAGATACTATAAGAAACCTAAATTCAAATATTTATTAAGACTACAAATACAAGTATCCTCAACAAAATGATAAGAAACTCAGTTTATGGCCATTGATGTTTCAACAATAGGATATATTATACAATGAAGAAAAATAATCTCTTTAGTAAATGGTTTTGGTTCACGTAGATAACAACATGAAAATAAATGACTGTCTCATACTCTAATCTATGTAAATAAATTAACTCAAATGAATCAATTACTTATATATGAGAGCTAAATCTATACAAAACTTAGAAGAAAGCATAGTGTTTACTCTTGTTGACCTCAGAATTGTTTATGGATTCTTAGATTTGACACCAAAAATTTAAGCATCAAAAGAAGACAGAAACATTAGATGACAAAAATTAAACTTTGGGCACACTTGAATAAATGATTCTCCGAAGAAGAAATATAAATGGTGAACAAATATGTGAAAATATATTCAATGCCTTTAGTCATTAAAGAAGTAAACATCAAAAGCCCAATAAGAAGATATCACTTCATGTCTAGTAGGAAGGCTTTAATTAAGAAAACATGTAATAAGTCCTATGTAGGGGATATAATCATATTGATGGTGAGAACATAAAAAGATTAAAGAAATGTGAAAAGGTTTTAGCAGTTTCTTAAATAATTCACCATAGAAATCCCATATGCCCCAGCAATTTCATATTTTGCTGAATGCTCTATAGAAATGAAGACATATGTCCACGGAAAGTAGTACACAAATATTTATAGCAACATTAATACTTGTCAAAAGTTGGAAACAACCTAAATATCCATCAGTGGGTAAATGGTTAGTCAAATTCTGGTTCACACATACAATGGACTATTATTCAGCTATACAATGTACAGGCATGCTAAGACATGCTACAGCTCAGACGATTCTCCAAAATATTATGCTAAGTGCAAGAAGTAAGACATAAAAAGTCACATATAGCATGTTTCATTTATGTGACATATCCAGAAAAGACAAATCCAGAAATACAGAAAATAGATTAGAGGTTAACAGGAGACCAAGGAGATTTATTATTTCAATAAATACAGGTTGTATTTATGGCATAATAAAATGAGAGAAAACTGATAATTGCACAACTTTGTGAATACTCTGAATACAACTAAGTTATATACAAAATAGTTTCACTTTAAAATTGTTAATTTCATATTATTTGAAAATAAAAAAGTACTAGTGGATGTATTAAAAGGAAAAAACTATTTTAGGAGAAATTAATAAATCAATTAATTGCTCCCATTAAGAAACAAATTTTCAATCACATTCTGTAAAATATTTCAATTATAATGTTTACAAAAGAATAATTAAAGTATAAAACTATAGAAAGTTAAAAATAAAAACAAAATATATATGTTGTGAATATTAATGTAACATTGCATAAGCATATAATTAAAAAAGGAATTTAAAAAGTTTGCAGGAAAAATAAATGCACTTCATCATAATCAAAATGATGAAATCATAATTTCATCAAAATATAAAAAGCAGTAGAAAATAACAAAATGATTTGCAATCATATGAAAACCTAGCCTCAAAGTATAGAGCAATATTGATAGTACTAGAAAAATTAATAAGTAAAGCCTTAGGTATATAGGTGATTTTAACACTTATCTACAGTAAATTATAAAAAAGCAGAAAAAAAATGAAAACGTAATTTGGACAAAAAATGCAAAGGCCCATTAATTTAAAATAATTAACTTTATAGAAGCAAAAGATATAAAAACTGATGCTATGCTTTAAATTTTTAAATAAGTACCACTAAATAGTGCTCAATTAAACAAAATGTAAATTGGAAATTAGAAATCATTTTGAACTGAAAAAGAATAGCAATATTACATATAAAACTTATGAGAATTCTAGTTCTAGCTTAGAAAAATAGACTTAAAGAGAAAAATAGATATATAATTATTCTCATCCTTAAAACAAGTAAAAATTGGACAAACTGCAAATTATATATTTTATTCAACCTTGGAAACAATTGAAGTTTCAGGACAATTAACTTGAAATCTGGAGAGAAACACCTGTAGGTATTAATAGGTTGTAAGCATTTTCATTTTATTTTTTTGTGGTGCTTGGAATAGAGACAATGGCCTCATACATTCTGGGCAAGCACTCTGCCACTCAGTTACAGCCTCAGCCTTCTAAGCATTTTCTTCCCTAGGAAAGATATATTAAATAGAGTAAAAGCCAGTAAGAAAATTAATCCAGAATTTTTTCAAATGATAGATTCTGAGACTGGGTTATTGTGGGTCAATGAAGTCCCTGATCTCTCCATAGAAATATACATCAGTTTGTATAATCCTTCATCCAGGAACATTTAAGATCCAGAGGAAAATTCTTCTGTTGTGGTGGGTGGGGGGAAAAGGACAGGCAATACTTTTAGAAAATTCACCTAGGCTCATGTCCTTTTTTCCATCATTTTCTTTCCTTAAGGTTGTAATAATGGAGTAACATAAAACAACAATAATTTATTTTTTTGTTCAGGAGGTCATAAATCTGTCACTGGGGGATATTCCCTCCAAAAATAAAAATCCCTCCTTGTTTCTTTTAGTTTCTGATATCATTGGAAATCTTTGTTTAGTGACAGCAATATTCTGCTGTGTCAGCAAATGGAATTCCTTACTGTGGGCCTTATCCTTTTCTTATAGAGAGATCATTATTGAATTTAGGGAATACTGTACTCTAGTGTCACCTCTTCTTAATTAATTATATTTGTAACGGCCTTATTTCCAAATCAGTTCTCATTTTGTGTTTCTGAGTGGGCAGGATATAGTACACTATAGACTCCTAAAATACGAAATGTTTGATTTGCATGGAAGAGAAAGCAATTGTAGCCCACAGGAGTCAAACAATAGCAAACAGTTCCTATAAGGACATCCTATAAGGGTCATACTTTGTAGGGGAATAACAAAATAAATAATGAAAAGGTAAAATAAATTTTAAAATTAATTTCATTAGTACATTTTAGGCATACTATATAGGGAGATTCAGCATTGGAAATTTGTACCTTTACATAATATATCTTGGTTATTTTTCCCCATTCCCCTGCCCTCCCTTTAACCCCTCCACCTACCGTATAGGGATATTTACAAAGACTTTGTTTCCATTTTTTCCTTTTCTCATATTAACTCCATTCCCTTCTTTCCTTTCCCCAACCCCTCCCACTTCCCCTTCCCCTTTGGACATTCATAGGTAAAATAAATAGGACAGACATGTAAATACCAAATAGTTTCTCTGGTGTGAGAAACTGAAAGTGTAAATAAGGATCAAAAGGTTTAATAGATAATGTGAAATAGGTAGGATAAAATAAATTTTAAAAACCCAAGTCAGAAGATACTGGTGGATAATCATTGCAACTGAAGAAATATGAACAATCTTTCAGAAAGATGTCTAGTTGGGGAATAGGTGGTTCAAATGAAACTTCTATTTGGAGTTTTTTGGGAATCTCCACACTGATTTCTGTAGTGTTTGCACTAGTTTGCATTCCTACCAACAATATAGGAGGGTTCCTTTTTCACCACAGCATCACCAGCATTTGCTATTATTTGATTTCTTGAACATTGCCATTTCTTCTGGAGTAAGATGAACTCTTCAATGTTTTAATTTCCACTTCTCTGATACCCAAAGATATTGAACATTTTTCACATATTTATGGATCATTTGTACTTCTTCTGAAAATATTTATTTCAGTTGCCATTTTTAATTCAGTCTTTTATTTTGTGAGGTTTTAATTTTTTGAGTTTTTTATATATTTTAGATATTAGTCCTCTGTCCTAAGTGCAGCTGGCAAAATTTTTCTTCCATCTTGCATATGTCTCTTATCCTGTTGACTGTTTCCTTTGTTGTGCAGAAGCTATTCAATTTGATATAATCTATTAATTGATTCTTCATATTATTTTTTATGAAATTAGGGTTTAGTTCAAAAAGCCTTGGCCTATGTCTATGACTATAAGAGTTTGACCTATTTTATGTCCCAGCAAGTTAAGTGTTTTTGTTTCAATCTATTCAATCTATTTTTTCTTGGGTTAGTACATAGCAAGAGATATGTGCCAGGGCTGGGGATTTAGCTCAGTGGTTCTGGCGCCTGCCTCGCAAGCGCAAGGTCCCGAGTTTGATCCCCGGTACCAAAAAAAAAAAAAAAAAAGAGAGATATGTGCCTACCTTCAGTCTTGTGCATGGGAATAGCCAATTTTCCCAATACCTTTGCTAAAAAGGCTGTCTTTTACCTACCATATGTTTTTGACCGCTTGTCAAAGATCAGGAGAGTGAATGTGTGTGCTGGTGTTTCTATATCTTCTATTCTGTTTCATTGATCCACATGTGTTTTTTTGTTCCAATACTATCCTATTTTTTTTCATTGTAGCTTTGTAGTATAGCATGATATCTGGGGTTGTGATGCCTGTTACTTTGCTCTTGTTATCCAGGATTGCATTTGATATTCTGGGCTACTTTTGATTTCATATGTAACCATATGGATTGTTTTACTAGTTTTGTGAGGAATGGTGTTGATATATTGATTGACATTGCTTTACATTTGTATATCAGTTTTTGGAATATAACCATTATGGAAATATTGGTCTTGCCTATACAGGAACAAGGGACATTTTCCCATTTTCTTATAGTCTCTTCAATATCCTTTTTTAGAATTTTAGAGTTTATGTTTTAGAGGTGTCTATCATCTTCTTGCTTTTTTTCTTGATGTTGTTGAGAATAGTATTATTTTCCAAATTTCTGTTTTGTTAAGTTCATTATTGGCATACCTGAATGGTATTTTTATGCATGAGTGTTGATTTTGAATCTCACTACATTGCTAAATTTGGCTATTACTTCTAGAAGTCTTTTGGTGGACTTTTTTGGGGTCTTCTATGTAAAGGAGCAAGTCATGTGTAAATAAGTGAAAATTTGATTTCTTCTTTTTCTATAGATATCCCTTTCATTTCTTTCTCTCGGTTGATTGATCTGACTAACTTTTTGAGTACTGTATTGAACAAGAGCGGTGATACTGGATATCCTGGTCTTGCTCTTAATTTTAAAGGAAAAGTTTTCAGATTTTTTTCCATTTAATATGATATTGGCAGCATGTTTGTCATAAATACCTTTTATCAGACTGAGGTAATGTCCTTCTATACCATTTTTCAGAGTTTTTTATGAATGGGTGTTGGGTTTTGTCTGAATCTTTTTCTGTACCTTTGTTCTTGCTTCAGGTCATGTGTATTATATTTGTTGATTTGCATATGGTGAACAATCCTTGCATACCTGTGATGAAAACTACTTGTTCATGATGTATTATACTTTTGATGATTTTTGCATATTATTTCCTATTATCTTATCAAGGAATTTTGCTTCTATGTTCATTAAAGAGATGGGTGTGCTTTTCTTTTTTAGTTGGGTACTTGTCTGGTTTTGGAGGCAGAAGGACACTGGCTTCCAGAAATGAGTTTTTGGAGTCCTCTTTCCCTTTCAATTTTTTTAATGAATTTGAAGAGTATTGGTGTTATAACCTCCCTGAAGGTATTATAGAATTCACAGGTGAATCTAACAGGTGCTGAGCTTTTCTTAATTCAGTTTTTTTTATTACTGTCTAAATTTTATTGCATGTCATGGGATTATTCAGAAATTTTGTCTTCTTGGTACAGTTTTCATAATTCATTTAGTCTAGGAATCTGTCCATTTCTTCAAGATCCTTCAATTTGTACAATTTTTCATTGCATTTACTAATAATCTTCTGGATTTCAGAAATGTCTGTTGTGAATACATCTTTTTTGTTTTTAATTACATCACTACTAGTCCTTTCTTCTTTTGGTAAGTTTGGCTGAGAGTTTGTTTATTTTGTTTATTCCTTCAGAGAACCAGCTCTTTAATTCAATATTCTCTCTCTCTCTCTCTCTCTCTCTCTCTCTATATATATATATATATATATAATGATTAACTTCTATTCTGATCTTTTGATTTTCCTTTTTAAGCTAGGAGGTTTGGGTTTGTACTATTCTAAATTTTTGAGTATCATAAGGTACATTATTAGGTTATTTATTTGAGCTCACTCTATTTTTATTCTGTAAGCATTCACTGCAATACACTCTCCTCTTTGTGTCTCACAAATTATGGAAGGTTGCACTGGTATTATCATTTGAATATAGAAATTGCTTAATTTCTTTCTTGATTTGTTCTGTGACCCACAGTATGTTCAGGAATATGTTATTTAATATGTAGCTGTTTTTAAAATGTATTCATTTATTTTGTGATTGTGGATGTAGAATGTTGTTGGATCTTGTTTCTTGATCAATTCTGACAGTTTCATTTGATTGGTGAATTGAGACCATTCATATTAATGGTTATAATTGATATTTAGTGACTTATCTTCATCATATAATTTTTCTTTTGCTTATTCCCTTCTTTTCCCCCTCTCTTTTATTGCTTGCTTTGCTTAGTGGATTCTTTTAGTTGGTGTTCATGTAAACATAGTCTGTATAATCTCTTTCTAAAGTATCCTTCGGAATATTTTTGAATGCTAGTTTGGTGGTCTTGAGTTTCTTCAGTTGTTCTTTTTCATGGAAGTGTCTTATGTCTCCATTAATTTTGAAAGAGTTTTGTGAGATACAACAATCTGGGTTGGAGGTTGTTTTCTTTTAGGACCTGAAATACTTCACTCCAAGATCTTCTTTACTTACGGGTTTGTGTTGATAAGTCTGCTATGATTCTGATGGCTTTCTTTTATAGGTCATTTGTTTGTTTTCTCTAACAACATTTAGTATTCTGTTTTTAGGCAGAATGTTTTGAATCTTGACTGTTTTATGCCAGGGTTTATATTTATTTTGGTCTTGACTGATTATAATTCTATATGTCTCCCTTATCTGTATATGAAATTCTTTTTCCATGTATGGGAAATTTTCTACCATTACTTCTGTGAACAGTTTTTTTAATGGAATTTGTGCTGTCTCTAGTATTTTCATTGACTCTGATCAATCTTATGTTGTTCTTCTTTGCATAATCTTGCAGATGTTTGATTGATTTTTCATAATCCTTTGCTATTTTTGAGATATCTTTTTTTGGGGTGGCTAATCAAAATCCTGTCTTCTACATATTATATTCTCTCCTTGCCTTCATTAAGTCAATTGCATATACATTCAATGGAATTTTTAATCTCCTGGATGTCTGTTTGAATGTATTTTATGGATTCTGCTTCTTTCCTATGTTTGGCATTCATGGTTTCCATAATTTTCTTTAACTTCTCTATTTTTTTACTCTAGATTCATTGAGCATATCCTTCATTTTGAAGGCCGTTTCTGTTTTTATCTGAGATACTATTTTCTCTGTAGCCTCATTCATTTGTTTTGTTACTTCCACTTCTACCATTTCAGAAAATTTAAGTGGGTGGCTACTGATTTCCTCCACCTTATTGTCCCCTGGATTTGGACTGGGTGAGATGGAGATCCAGGGGTGCATTTTGCTTCTGCAACTTGTCATTTTGTATTTAAAAAATATTTTTTCTGTTGATGCTAGTAAATTGCATATGGTAGATAGCTTTTTCATTAGTCTGGAGGCCTCCCTAGGAAATGCCTATTGCTCAGAGATGTCTTCTAGGTTCAGCTTGCCCTTGGCCTTTGAGTCTGTCCCAAGATCCTACCTTTCTAATTTTTCAGTGAAGAGAAGTTGCTATTTATATGTCCCAGCATGCAGTCCTTTGGGACTGGACTATGGTAATGGTTATGACTCCAGACAATCACAGTGTTGTCACAGAAGTGTGAACAACTGATTACAACAACTATGACACCCTGGGTGAATAGTACAATTAGCAATAATAATTAGCAATAATAATACTAATGAGCACAGCCTGACAAACTGTGGTAACTATTAATTTTGTACCCTTAACCACTGGAGCAAGATCTACAGTTATATAACAAAATCCAACAGAAACTGGGAACTTGTATACAGTGAGTTTTTCCTTAGTACAGTGATTTTATCTAGTGGGGGGAATTTAAGATGGGTAAGGGACAAAATAGAGAAATAAATAAAGAGAAATGTAGTAGAAGCAAGGCTGAAGGGCAAAAGAAGATCACTGAAGCTTTGGGAAATTGGAGAAGACAAGAGAGAAAGAATGAAGGAGAAAGCAAAAGAATATCAAAATGAACCAGAAAAACTAGAGACACTGTTTACTTATGTGAAAACATGAAAATGAAAACTAAAAAATATAGTTGAGGAAAGAGAGGGTAAAAGACTAACAAAACAAACAACAAAAATAAAAACCTAAAACAAAAACAGACCAAAAGAACAAAACAAAACAAAACAATAAAATTTCTGTGGTGTCCATAGTTCCGTGGTAGTGTCTATATCAGAGCTCAAATCTGTACTGAATAACCCCACCTAATCTGCATTGGGAATAGTGCTAGGTGCAGGGCTGATCTTGGCCTCCAGATGTGGGCACTGGGGCCAGAGTCTTTAGCCCACAACACCCTGGATGTCCCTCAGCAGCCTACCCACATCTCTTACCCTGTATGTCTCTAACTTGCTGGCCCAGTTGCTGTGGCCCCGAGACAGAGACACTCCAAGGCTGCTCAGAGTTCTGAATTCAGTTGGCCCCTTCTGGCCTTTGCATGGCCTCCTGTGTTCCACTCCACTGACAAAACTCACCCCTCTCTCATGCTACTGGGAGCAGGGCAGGGGGAGTGCTTTGAGCCAACTTACCATCCTTGCCACTACCTTGGGAACAGCTCAAGGCTGCTCTTGTGTTCAGTTGGCCCCTCTGAACCTTTGCACAGCCTCATCTATTCAACTACACTTAATCTCTTTTGTCTTATGGCACTGGGAACAGGGAAGGGGAAGTTCTGGGGTTTGACTCACTGCCTTTTCCTCTGCTGCAATCTGTCACCTTGCTGTCTCTAGTACTTCCAGTTAGCCACTATTGTCAGTGACATTTAGTGCTCTACTCCACTGGCAGATTTCTCAGGGGGGCGAGGTTGGACTTGGTCACTCTCCATGTATCCTTGTAGGTTCCATGCTCTACTCTCACACATGAGCTGGACACATGATTCTAATACTGATGGTTCCCAATTCAGTGAGAGGTTGTTTTCATCCTGTCATAGATTGAGAAAAAATACCTGGTGGAACATCAGGGAGGGAGTAGCTTCCATTTCCTGGTCACTCTCCCCTATATGTGTCAGTAAAATTTGCTGCTAGGCTGCAACACCCTCTGATTGGAGGATGGCAAAAGAGCCGAGGGGCTGTATACCCAAAATTTATCCTGTGTGGTTTGATTTTGCCATGCTATTGTGGTTCATCAGCTTTTTGGGAACATCTGGTAATGGCAGTTCATGTGCTACAAACAGGCAGAGGTCCCTCAGGAAGTCCTGTGGATTACTTTGTCTTTTTATTAAGTCCTATGCCTGTGTTTTGTTTGATCTATAAGCTCTTATCACAAACTGATTTTGGCATCAGGATGTATATCCCTCCCTTTCTTCCAATTACCTGTGTTTTTAGTTGATTTTCTCTGAGTAACTCCATTGTGCTATTCAGCCCTGTTGCATCCTCTAGCAGTGTTCATTTTATGAAGATAAGTGCCCTGATATTGGGTACATGTATATTTACAATTGTTATCTCTTTCTGTCCACTTGTTCCCTAACATGTAGTGACTTTCTTTGTCTCTTTTGACCAGTGTTAGCTTGAATCTTACTTTGTATGAGAATAAGTTTGCTATCCATGTTTGTTTTCAGAGTCCTGGTGCATGAACTATTGTATTCTATCCATTGATTTTTACTCTAAGAGTATTTTTTGTTTGATTAGATGGAAGACTTGAATATAACAGATTGTTAGATTCTGTTTTTTGATCCAATCTGCCACTGTGTATCTTTTCACTGGGAAGGTGAAGCCATTTACATTGAGAGGTATTACTAAAAGTTACTGAATTATTTGTCATTGCATTTTTTTCTGTTGACAATTCCTTTATGTATTTCCTTTTTTGTTAACTACTTGCCTTATGTGATACATTAATTCTACCTGAGTTTTTTAGATTTGTTGTCATTGCCTAAAATATTCTTCAGTCATTTTTGAGGTATAGGATTTGTGTTCACATGTCTTTTAAAGTTTTTTTTTTTTCTTATGGAATGTCCTTATTTCTTCATCAACTTGGAAAGATAGGTTTTCGGCTTTGGAAGTTGTTTAATTTAAGACTTGAAACAGTTCACTCCAAGCTCTTGTGGCCTTTAAAGTTTGTGTATAGAAATCAGCTGTAATCTTAATGGATTTACCCCTTTTTTTGGTACTGGGGTTCAAACTTGGGACCTTGCGCTTGCGAGGCAGGCAGCAGAACCACTGAGCCAAATTCCTGGCCCTCGATTTACCTTTATATGTGATTTTTTTCTTTTCTCTTACATCTTTTAATGTTCTATTTCTGTTGGATATCTGGGAATGTGACCATGATGCATTGTGGAGAATTCTGTTTTTATTGCAGTTAATTGTTGTTTTGCAAGCCTTGCTTATATGTTTGTTGAGATCTCTCTCCATGATTGGAAACTTTTCTATTATGATTTCTGTAAAAAGATTTTTTAGCTCATGTGTACAGTTTTCAATCTCTCTATAAATCCATTTAGCCTTAGGTTATTCTTAACATCATCTAGTAGCTGTTGGATAAATTTTCATAGTTCTCTTATTATTTTTAAGGCTTCATTGAGCAACTCATCATAAATTTCCATTTTGTCCTCAATTTCTGAAATCCTGTCTTAACGTTAGTCATTTCTACTATTTATGATTCCTATATAATATTTTATCTACAGTATTTCTGTTTGTAACTTTTTCATGGAGTCTATATCTTTTTTAAAAAATGTCATTCATGCTTTAAATCATTTTAGCCATGTCTTTCAATTTTTCTTCATCTCTCCCATATCCACTTTGATCAGTTTGTATGTTAGCTACATCATCTTTTGGCTCATGTTCTTTTTGAACTTGCTGAATTTCTTTAGTTCCTCATTAATCATTTTCTACAGTTCCGCTATCTGGTGTTTGTTTTACTCTCCATTGGTGCCCCTTGTGTCGGCTTTGAGAGAATTGGTAATCTCTCTGGGCACATTACATGAATATGTATGATGCTATGGATTGAGGGTTAAATAGAGTAAAGATAGTTTGTAGTTGATATCAGGATCTCTTTAGTTAGGTTCTGTTTTCCAGTGATGTTTTCTTTGATTTATTCATCTGGAGACTTTGTTTATACCTACAAACTATCCAATTTATTTAAGATCCTGTCACTGTGTTATAAGAACAGAATTTATTTTGGTTGTAGCACAAACAACATGTACAACTATACATCAGTCATATGTACTAAACCTGATTTTTACAATTTTATCTTTAATCAATGTCCCTTATAGTGTATACTATACTTTCACTGACAGTTTGCAATGCAGAAGAAGTGAAGGAAAGAACAGGGGGAGGAAGGAGAGAAAGAGGGGGTTAAGTCAGAAGGAACATATGTAGGTAAGAGAAATATTAATACATATAAAACTTTGGTAAGAAATGCAGAGTAGGAGGCTTCTGGGCCAACATGACACTGCTCCCAGCACAGAGGAGGCTTCCGGGTTGGTGTGCTACATCTCCCAGCCCAGAGAAGGAGGCTTCTGGGTCAACACTGCACAGCTCAGAGTGCAGAGTAGGAGGCTTACGGGCCAACCTACTATAGCTTCCAACACAGAGGAGGCTTCTGGGTGATGTGCTACAGCTCCTAGCACAGAGGAGCACAGAGAAGGCTTCTGGGTCTGCGTGTTACAGCTCCCAGCCCAGAGGAGGAGGCTTCCATGTCAACATGTCACAGCTCTCAGTGCAGAGTAGGAGGTTTCTGGGCCAACCTACAACCACTCCCCTCACAGAGGAGGCTTCTGGGTGATGTGCTACAGTTTCCAGCACAGAGGAGCACAGAGGAGGCCTCTAGGTCTATGTGCTACAGCTACCAGCCCAGAGAAGGAGGCTTCCATGTCAATGTGCCACAGCTCCCAGTGCAGAGTAGGAGGTTTCTGGGCCAACCTACCACCACTCCCAGCACAGAGGAGGTGAGCTGCATGGGTGCCAGCAGTAAGAACCCCCCCAAACCTGTCAAAATGAAAAGAAAAGTAAACAAACCTCAGAACCAGACTTCCAGATCACCTACAGCAACCCCAAAGGAAAATGAGATGGAACATTCTTATACTCAACCACCTGGACACCCTGAACTGGCAACAAAAGAGGATCTAGAAAAAATGAAATCAGAAATAATTTCTCAGAT
>NW_004624851.1:571964-583624 GCF_000247695.1 Heterocephalus glaber | reverse complement strand
CTCTAGTGTGAGAAACTGAAAGTGTAAATAAGGACTAAAAGGTATAATAGATAATGTGAAATAGGAAGAAAAGGGGCAAAGGGGAAGTGGGAGGGATAGGGCAAAGGGAAGAAGGGAATGGAATTAATATTAGAAAATGAAAAAATGGAAACAAAGTCTTTGTAAACAGGGAGAGATGGAGGTGCTGAAGGGAGGGAAGGGGAATGGGGAAAAAATAAGAACCAAGTGAGATTATGCAAAGGTGCAAATTTCCAATGATGACTGTAATTATATTTTATACCTGAAATTTACCAATAAAATAAAAATTTTAAAAAGACCCAATTATTAAAACAAGAAATGGGAAGTATGATGGAGAAGCTCCCTCCACAAGAAAAAGTATCTAAAGCACTATTTTAAATTTTTAAAATTGTGATTCAAAATTTCACTGCAGTAGAGAAACATCTTATTCCCACAAAGGACAGGCCAAAAAAATTAGTCTTTTACCATTATACATTGTCAGGCCCACAATGGCTGAACACAATATAATTGTTAATCTTGGGAAGGGGCTATGCATCTGTTTTGTCACACATAGACTTTCTTTGGATTCTTGCAAAGTCTGTGCTTCCATACTATGTGGCACCAAGTGAGACACTCTAGAGTATGAGAATTTTCTTCACTTATGAAAACTTATTTCTTGTAATAATCATGCAAGTCACTTATAACTTCAAAATTACAAAGGGAAAATTGTTCCTTAACTTTCTGAGTTTACTGACATGTATACCTCAAGTAAATGACATGATTTATTGGGCTCATGTTCTTAATTCACCTATCTTTGACATAATTACATGAGGAAAACCAAAATGACCCCTTTTTTCCAATGACAGCTTATATACAGGTGGAGGTTAACCACCACCTTCTGGCCCCATAAAGGTCCATGGGAGGGACAACAGCCACTTTGGCTTTTTCAGTGGTTCACACTTGTTACACCATGAATGTTATTTCCTGGCAGAAAAATCTCCATTATGCACAGTCCTCAATACTACCAATAGTACTTATTGTGATCCTTTTTGTCTTTAATGGCATATGTTTCACAGGGGATGGCCTAGATTTGGGGTTGACTTCATGCCGATTGACAAATCTCTGTTATTCTTCTTGCTTATAACCTAAATTTAGAAAATTGGAGACCACATAATTTGATGGCATTAGAGTATAATTCTCCCTGGAATTATGCTTTGCCTTTTAATTATTATGGCAACCCACTTTTATGGAATCTGGGCTTGCTGGACCCTTGTTACACTTCTCCTCGGGCACTTACTTTTCCCTATCAAGAAATCCTTCCAGCGCCTAGCTACTCCCTTCTTCCCTTGTATTATCAGAATTAGTAATCAACATATAGATAAACTCAGATGGATTTCTAATTATAGTTCTGACCATGTTATAATCTGAAATTCCTGTCCATATATTTTAAATCTCATTAATCAAGAACCAAAGATAACTGAGTATAATTCATCTAATAATTGTTGCAGACCCTTTAAAGCACTTAATATCTCTTTGCCTGTTAATGCCACCTGGCTGACTCCTTGGGTTAAAAATAATAATATTTGTCAACTGAATATTACACACGTCATTGTACTGAGTGAGTCGAAGCATGGTTCCCCAGCAATTCCACTTGAGAATGGATGAGAAATTCTGCTCTTGATTAAATTACCTCACCACTTAACCATATCAGATAAAAACATTTTCTAGGCATTCTAATCACAACTATAATTGTAGCTACTACATTGGCTGCTACAGTCACTTTCACTCTTTCAATCCAAACTGCTCAAACTATGAGTGGCTATTTCAAAAATATTATCTCAGAATTATTGACTCAAAGTAATATTGACAAAGAAATTCTAAAAAAGACTGCACACTCTTGAGGCAGCTGTCAACTGGCTCAGCAAACACCAGCACATAGTCACCTTAGTTATGATGCTGGGTACCACTAAATCTGCATTACTCCTATTCCTTTTAGTCATTCTGAATCTTGGGAGGAGGTTCAATACCTTCTCTATGGTGCATTCCATACAAAACTGGACAGAGAGGCATTACTAATCTCCAGGGCTGACTTTAACCCCAACTTCATAAACTTCAAACACAGGCTCGCAATATTACTTTGGATCATCTTGATGATATTGTCTACTGACTAAATCCTAAACATTGGTTCTCCTATTACAACCTTCACATTTGGATTGATTATAGCTATGAGAATAATCTTTTCTCTGCTCCTTCTTGCAGTGTTAAGAGCACTCTGTACTTCCCTTTGTGCAGAAGCCATCATGACCTTCCTGCACCAGGCCCAATAACTCTTTACCCTGTACTCTCTCGACTTTACCCAATCTAACTTATAAAAAAGGGAGAATTGAGAGATGCTGGCCAAATGAATTATTGAACCAGGGTGTGATAAGGAAGGGACCTTGGGGAGCAACAGTTCCTATGCTCCTGGAATGCATGAGAGTTTAGAACACAATCTGCAGAACAATAGCAGAATCAAGAGCAAGTTACTGTCAGAGATGTTTGCTTTGGCCAATGTGTTTCCTTTTCCTTGCTAAGATTGTTTAAGCTAGGTTAATATGTGTCATGTAACAAACCATTCCATTCTGGCTCTGTCCTCTGACAAAAACTTCTATATAATATATTTCAAATGCTTTTCTTCTATGTCTTTATTCTTGTGTCCTTGAGTTATAAATATATAACCATGAAGGTCTCATGTCAGTTGCTGTTTTCCTGAGGGTCGCTTATGCTCAAGCAGCACCCTCTCTGAGTTCTCGATGATTGAATTAAATCTCCTCTATGAGTAATCTTTCTCATCCTCTGTGCAGTCATGGTTGCACACTGCAACACCACATATTATTAATTTTTAAATTTTTGTATTTCAGATAGAGTAATCATTTAAAACCCTATCATGGCAAGTCCTACCACTGCTCAGGTTTTTGTTTTACATTATAGGATACCTCACAGTTATCTTTTATTATTGATATTTGAGAGATATTTGTACAAATATGTGAAAATTGCATGCATCTTTCTGAATAAAAACATTGTATCAGTATATTATTTATTAGGGAAATGTTTTTGCTTTCCACTTTGCAAAAAAATGTGTCTCATAGTAGGTATGTTTTAATAAGTTTATATTTGATTTTCAAAGACTAAATGTTGTCCTTTTTTACTGTGTAAATTTCACCAAAACTCTCTTTGGATTATATCTACATTGTCTTGCTTTCTACTGCCATATCGCTAGGCACTCACAACATTCATCTTGACATTTAGTTTAGCACTTTTTTAAAACAAGGAAAACTATCTGCTATATTTTAAGCAAAATGGTGAACTGAATCTATTTCAAGGAGTATGTGCAATACTATTTGCAAAGTTTGATTGGTACCCTGCTTAACTTTTCATTATTATCATTTTTGGAATGCCTTTTCTTAATAAACCTGTTCTGTCTAATGTCAAACATTAATTTATGTATTCATATTCTTTGGAACAGCTGGTTTTATTCCAGGATTGATTTTGATGCTTTTTGTCAGTCATATGGTTCAGCATTGTGTTACTTTTGAAAGTGAAAAAGTGAAAAAAAATGCTTAAAATTTCCTTGCTAGCTGCTGAGATAGTAGAAAGAATTTAATTTTGAAGCTTGAGCTTTCATTTGAGTTCAATCGGTCATCTTGTCCCAACCATCTAACAATTTTATATTTTGCATGCATATCCAAATTTCTGCTCATATAGTACCATGCATCCATGCAAATTATTTGCTTTTCTTGTTTAGTGACTTTCTTCAGCAGAATAATTTGATCCTTCCAGGAGGTTATAATATGGTAGAGTTGAGTGAAAATGATATATTGATTAAGATTAATCAGAAAACATACAATGCCATACTGTATATAAAATAGATTAACTTGACCAAAAAAATCCTGTGAGGAGTTAAAATAATCTTGATATGAATGAATAACTTCCTTGTCTGCTATTTTATTTCCTAGATAACTAGTCTATTCTATCATCATTGCTGCGTGGAGAATTGTCATTTCTTTTTTTTTTTTTTTTGGTACTGGGGATCGAACTCAGGTCCTTGCGCTTGCACAGCAGGCGGCAAAACCACTGAGCTAAATCCCCAGCCCTGAGAATTGTCATTTCTATCTATCCACATAAAAAATCATCATTTCAACTCAATTGAACAAAATCCACTGAAAACAAAGAATTATATACTCTAAGGATGACATTAAGCAGGATTTTCTTTTAACATGAAATATGCTAGTTTTAGAATTTGCATTTCTAGTATCAACTTTCACTTTTATAAGCATTTTTATAAACATTGTTCAGGGAAATTTCTACATCCATTAATTTTTAAGTGCTCAAGTGTGTTCACAAACATCATTTTGATATGCTTCGAGGAAGAACAATAATTTGACTAAATTATCAGAGATCTGTTGTCCCAAATGTATCTTATATTTTTAAAAATTTCATAGCATTGAAAAAGAAAATTATGAAGTATGAGAAAATGTCCTAATTTTAAAATCTGGATTATATGTGGGATAAGACAGACAATAACTTGAAAATTTATAAAACATGATCCAAATTTAGTAGAGTACATTTGTAATTTCACCTACTCAGGAGGAGGGCTGTGGCAGGAGGATCACAAGTTATAAGCCTGCATGAGCAACTTGTTGAGATGCTATCTCAAGCCAGAAGTATTAAAAAGGACTGGAGTTGTACCTCAGTGTTAAAAGTGTTAAACTGCTTGCTGACCATGTGTGAGCATCTGAGTTTAATCCCTATTATCAAACATACATATGTACACACACACATACATACTTCAAATATGTTAAAACTAAAAAAATGAAATATGACCACAGACATTACATAGTGCATTCTAGTTGTACAATTTAGATTATGACTGATGTTGATATATGATAATTTGTTAAGATAAAAGAAATGACTCCACACCTGCTAACCATTTATTCAATGAAAACATAAATCACTTAAATTTCCAATTTTTAAATAATAGAATTATAGTTTCAAATTTATGTCACATATAAATTCAGAAATATATGCATGTATATATGTAGATATATATGCCATTCATAATATATAGGACATGTTTGTGTGTATATTTATGTGTGTGATATTGTATTTTAGTCTTAGTATCAAACCTACCATTCTAAAAAGATACTGAATTTTTGTCAGTCAAACAGAATAAAGCATGAGAACTGCTGAATTTTGGAGAAAACCACTTATTAAACAATTTTTTTCTACCCAGAAATTCCACTAGTGCTCCTTATTAGTCTCTGCTCACATATTTATATTTTATACTATATCATAACTTTTATAAATATTATATCTGATGATCTGCCTCCATTTCTTTTGTGAGTCTTCCCTCTAAGGAAGAAAATGTAAACTTGTCTGCTTATAAGAGCTTATTCCCAATTTTAGGCTATGTCATCATCAGTGCTCAGTAGAAGACAGCAATGAAGTTGCCTTGGATATAAAATTAATATTTATCTCACCACTAAGTGGCAGAAAAATTAATACTGTTTTGTAGCTTCAATCCATTTTCTCCTTTTGTATCTCTCCTTCTTGTCTATCAGAGACCACTACAGTAGTTTCTGATCTCATGCTCAGTGGTATGGTGTAAACCTGAGAAAAAGAAAACCAAAAGAAATAAAGAGACAAAGAAACCAAGGAGCCAGGATGGCAAATGCTGCTTAAGCAGCAAAGGCATTGGTCAGTCCAAGCCACTGATTTTTATTAGTTATCAATTGAGATAAAGGTGAACTATATATGAGGATGGGAATGCATATGAAGACATGCAGTCATGCAATTTCTATGGAAACTAATACAGGCAATACTTGTGAAGGAAAAATACAAAGCACTCGAATTAGGAACAGAATAGACAAAATATATGGTTGTAACTATAATATTGTCCTTCTAGTTAAGGAGGTTTTAATTTTGGGAATGGAATTTGGGTGCAAGTTACTCTTAGCTCAACTACTATATTATCTCAGATTGAACCCCATAGCTTCATAGACCATTTCTCTGATCTTGGCTGTGATTGTTAGTGGGAAGGTCATGCTAATTTACCTACGAGCTACCGTTGTGCTCATGAGGTGCTTGCGTGAGTCACATAGCTTCAGTCAGACTAGCTTCTTAAAATAAGCCCAGTGAGATATTTCACTCTTTGCAGGCTGCACTGCTTACAGCATGCTTTGGGCATAATCAGTATTGTGGACCTTTATACTAGTCACTTCATGAAAGCTTTTGGTATGTGTAGATGTTTTGCTTCTACATTTTGGTGTTTAATTAATACTTCTGACCTGATGTATTCTTTGTCTACTGACTTTTTGAAATTGACAAATATCGGGAGCAATGCTACATAATTTTAGGGAAAGATCATTTGCTTAGCCTAGTTCTCCTGCCTACAGCCCAGCTATGGCATTCTGAGACCTAATTCCATTTTGGCCTCCGGTCACAAGTGAAACCTCAGTGATCCGGTGATGCTGCAATTCTCCAGGGCAAGACTACACCACCTGAAGATATCCTGGGAGGAACAAAATCTTCATCTACTCAGTTCCTCATTGTTCTTGGATTGTTGCACCTTGTTTACGCTGATGTACTGAGCTCTCCACAAATTGTTTGTTACATCTTGTTTACGCTGATGTACTGAACTCTCTGCAAGTCATTTGTTGCATTTTTTCTCCCAATATACTGAATAAAAGGTGCGCTAAGCTGAGGGCTTTCTTCTTTGCTGCCCAGAGCAGCACTGATCAGACCCAAAGCTCAGCTTCTTCTCAAAGTCTCATTTTTCTACCTTTCCTGTAATTTGCCTTGTGCTGCCGTGGCTCGCAGGCGACTAGGACTTACTGCAGAGGTTCTAATAACGTCCCCTTTCCCTGTTCCCTACAGACAAACTGTATTTTTAGAATACTTTTCAGTACTTTCCAAACTGTATTTTTAGAGTACTTTTCAGTCATTGCCTTGTTTCTGAACTTAGAGAAAATATTTAACAACTTGTATGATGTTATCTATGGTTTTTTTTTTGTATAAGCTTGATTAGGTTGAAGTAGCTTCCTTCTATTCCTAATTTATTGAATATTTTCTACCAAGCAAGAATGTTGCTTTGTGTCATTTTTTTCTGCATCAACTTAGATGGTCAATTGGCTTTGTCCTTCATTCATTTAATGTAATGTTATTATAATGTTTGATTTTCATTTGAGGAACCATGTTCATATTTCTGAGATATGGCTTTGTGCATGATACTTTTGATATGCCCTTGTATTGGTTTTGTTAGTGTTTTGTTCAGGATTTTTGCATCAATATATATAAGAGGTATAGGTCTTCAATTTACCTTTCTTCCATTTTCTTGTTTGGCTATTTTGAGGTTGTTTCTTTGTTTGTTTGTTTTAAACCTAGAGAATGCTGTGTTTATAGAATTTGTTAGGACCCTCTCCTATTCTTTTTCTTATAAAGATTTGAAGAAGGAATTTTTAATTATTTCTTAGATGCTCATTAGAATTAACCATTGAAATTATCTTATTCTAAGTTCTTTTATTTTTGGTTTGAAAGTTTTTATTTCTATTTTACATTATATCTAATATTCTCTTATAATCTAATATCTCCTAGTAGTCTCCTTATTAATTATAGTTTAATTCTTTTTTTATAACACAGTTTCATAGGGTATGTTTCTAGGAAATTTTCTATTTCATCTAGGTTAACCAATTTAAGTAAAATTGTTCATAATGATTTTTTGTTATAATATGGTAGAAATGTCTCTTTTGCATTTTTTATTGTAATTGATCCCGACTCTATTTTGCTTAGTATAGAGTTATAAGTTTGAAAATTCTGTTTATACTTTTTAAAAATATACTTCATTAATTTTTTGTTTTACCTATAGATTATACATTTCTCCTGCTCTAATTTTTATTATTTTCCTCCTTGTGATAACTTTAAATTATTTTTATACTTTCTTCCATATGAAGATCAGTTTTTTTTAAATTTTAGAACTTTATTTTCAATGTAATAGTTTAGAACTATACATTTCCCTGTTTGCATTGCTATTGCTGCATCCCACTGGCTTTGCTATGTTGTGTTTTCATTTTATTTTGACTCAAGATACTTTCTAATTTTTCTAATGATTTTTACTTTGATTATTTAGAAGTTTGTTTAGTTTTCACATATTTGAAAATGTTCTAGTTTCCATCTTGTATTGTATTCTTTTTAAATTCCCATTTAACAAAAATGCTGTATTATTTCAGTCTTTTTTAACTAAGACTACTTTTTTTTTTTTTTTTTTGGTATCGGGGATCGAGCTCGGGTCCTTGGCTTGCGAGGCAGGCGGCGGAACCACTGAGCTAAATCCCTGGCCCTAACTAAGACTACTTTTATATCTTAACATGTTCTATCCTGTAAAATGCTTCATGTGTACTGGAAAATAATGTTTTTTGTGCTATTGTTATGTTGGATGCTCTGTTTAAGAAAAGTTCATTAGGGTCAATTAGTCTATAGTGTTTTGCTAGGTTTCTACTGAACTTCTTTCTATATCTGTTCTATACAGTAAATGAAACATTTGAAGTTACCTTTTCTTATTAGCGTGCTAGCTATTTCTCACTCTAATTCTATCAATGCTTGTTTTGTGTTTTCCAGGTTCAAATATTTTGACATATATATTCATCTATGTATTTTGGTGAGACCATTTTATCTTTTTTTTTTTTTTTTTTTTTGGTACCGGGGATCAAACTCGGGACCTTGCGCTTGCAAGGCAGGCGCTGAAACCACTGAGCTAAATCCCTGGCCCATGAGACCATTTTATCTTAATGTTACTATTTTTTTCTCTTAACATTTTTAAACATAATGTCTTTTTTGTCTAATATTGCTTCAACCACCGCTGATTTCTTTTAATCACTATCATTATGGAATATATTTTTCAATAATTTTAGTTTCAATGAGTGTATTTATATATAAAGTGAGCCTATTGCAGACTTCATATTGTCTTAATTAGGTTTTGCTTTTGTTTGTTTTGCATTGCTTTGCTAATTATCCTTTCTGGCTAGCTATATTACTTGCTTGAATTAATACACTTACATTTACAGTAATTTCTGATAGGACTTATTTATGTTTGCCAGTTTCTTACCTGTTTTATGCATGTTATATTTTTGTTTCTCATTTTTTCCATTATTTCCTTCCTTTGTGTTTAATTGAATTTTAAAGTGCTACATTCCGATAATTTTCTCATTTACTTCTAATATTCTATAAATATTCTCTTTATGGTTTACATGTATATTACATATAATAATATTATGAATTTTAATAATTTGTTTTAAATTGATAGCAATTTAACTTCAAATGCATGAAAAACTCTAATTTCTGTCTCTTCTGATTTTATAAATTATTTTTTATAATGTTTGTTCCTTAACATAGATTTATAATTTTTTAAGCTTTTACATTTAAAACTTTATAGAAAGATAAGTTAAATTATAACCCAAATTAAAGAAATACTAATCTTTTAACTTTGATGTATTTATCCCTACCACAGAATTTTCTATTTTCATGTTATTTTGACTTACTTTGTGGTGTCCTTATATTTTATACATAATCCAATAAGATTTGTTTATTTTTAATAATCAAAGGCAGAGTGCTCTTTATTGTGCTCTCTCTTTCTCTCTCTCTCTCTCTCTCTCTGTATCTATGTATTAAGAAAAAGCTATGTAAGTGAGAACATACAATAAGGCAGCCATCTACTAACCAACTCAATTGGAGAGAGTTCAATAGTCCCAAACCCTGCTAGCATATTGATCTTGAATTTCTAGCTGAAGACTGAGAAAATAAATTTCTGTTTAAGCCTCAAAATCTGTTGTATTTTGTTAGAGCAAAATAAGGAAGCTGTTATAGCCATGGCATTTCCCACTAATTTAGCAGTCCTGGGAATTGAATCCAAGATCTTGTGCATGACAAGCAGGCACTTTCCCACTGAGCCACATCCCCACACCCTATTTCACAAATAGCTTTATGAGAGATTTAGTTAGTTGCTATAGATCCCATGGATTTTTCTGGAATTGTACAATAATTTTATTTTGAGGGCTCCTGTTGTTATTTTATGAACACTCTATTTAATATTTCATTTGTGAATGAGGTCATGGAGGTCCCTGAGCTATCTTGTTGATGTCCTCAAGATGGTATGATATTGACATATTGTCTGAAGCAAGTTTTAAAATGAGTGCCTCCTCCTCTCCTCTCTTTATATATTTTGCATGCTATATTGATAGTATGCCTTTTTACTGTTTATTTTTAGTAGTGTGCATTTTCAGAATAAAATGAAATATTTGGCCAGGTATGGTGGTGCATGCATTTAATGCCAGCACTTGGGAAGGCCTAGGCAGAAGGATCTCCATGACTTTGAACCCAGCCTGGGCTATATAGTGAGTTCAAGGTCAGTCTGGACTACATAGCGAGACCATGTCTCAAAAAACTAAAAAAAAAAAAGAAAGAAAATAATGCATTCATAATGGGGAGTTGATGTATGTATATAATACATATTTTAAGTACTCAAGAGAAGTTTTCTACATATCCATGTTGGACTATGGGTTTTTTTTTTCTTTTTAAAAATCCATTTAATCAGGAGTATCCAGGTATACTCATGATATTAGCTGGTACAAGGACTGTGGTTTTCTTTGTGGAAGAAATATATTATTTTTAACATAAACTTTAAAAGTTTTTACATCCATAAAAGCCTGTGCTGTGCAATTTAAATAGCTCTACAATTCATGCCCAGTCACATTTTTTGCTATTTTAATATGTTTATATCTCTTTAATTCAGAAACATTTATACTCAAACATATTCTTAGAAAAATGTTTTAACATCACTATGCATTACCCCTAAATACTTCACATTTTTTGTAATAATACATATTCTTCTATGTAAGCTCTATATTATTATACATAAGAAAAATAACAATAATTACATGATATCATGCAAGATAAGTCTTTTACCAGTCTACACTCCCACCAGCAATGGAGCAAGGTTCCTCTTTCCCCACAGCCCTACCAGGATTTGTTATTGGTCGCATTTATAATAGCAGCTATTCTTTCTGGGGTGAGGTAGAATCTCAGTGTTATTTTCATTTGCATCTCTTGAATGACCATTGATGGTGTATATTTTTTCATATATTTATTTGCTATTTCTACCTCTTTGTCTGAGAAATGTCTGTTCATTTCAGCTGCCCATTTTTAAATTGGGTCTTTAAATTTGGAAGGTCTGACTTTTTAAAGTTCTTTATATATTCTAGATAGTAAACCTTTGTCTGAGGGACAGTTGGTGAAAATATTTTTCCCACATTGTGTGTTGTCTCTCCACACTGTTGGTGGTTTCTCTTGCTGTGCAGAAGCTTTTTAATAAAAAGAGATCCCACTTGTTGATTCTTTGTGCTAGTTCAAGGGCAACTGAAGTTTTGTTCATAAAATCATTTTCTATGCCAATGTCTTCAAGAGTTCTTCCTAACCTCTCTTCCAGCTGGTTTAGTGTTTCTGTTTTAATATTTACATCTATAATCCATTTTGACTTTAGTTTGGTGCATGGTGAGAGATATAGGTCTAGTTTTAATCTTTGGCAAGTTGAAGCCCAATTTTTCTAGCACCATTTATTAAAGAGGCTATCTTTC
>NW_004624851.1:545125-562495 GCF_000247695.1 Heterocephalus glaber | reverse complement strand
AAGAACCAAGATGCATTATGTAAAGGTACAATTCCCAATGAGAAATGTAATTGTGTTGTATACCTACAATGTACCAATAAAATAATTTAATAAAAAAAAAGATGGTTAACAACCCAATAAAAGCAATGAAATTGACACAGTAATAAATAATCTATCAAGTTAAAAAAATGCCCAGGACCCAATGGATTTAATCCTGATTTCCACAAAATCTTTAAAATGAAATTATATCACCCAATACCCCTCAAGCACTTCAAAAAAACTGACAGATGCATAGTGTTCTCAGATTTACTTATGAAAACCATTGTATCTCTGATCCCCAAACCAGACAAAGACACAAATTAAAAAAAAAACCCTATAAGCCAATCTACTTAATAAACATAGATGCAAAAATCCTCAACAAGATATTAGCAAATAGAATGCAGCATATCATTAAAAAGATCATACATCATGATCAAGTAGGTTTCATCCCAGAGTTGCAATGATGGTTCAACACAAGTAACTCAATATATGTAATACATCACATAAACCAAAGTAAGGTAAAAAAAAAAAAACAAACAACACACAGGATCATATCAATAATTGCAGAAAATGTTCTTGTCAAAATCTAACACCACTTCATTATAAAAATCCTGAAGAAAATAGGTATGGAAAGACCATACCTGAATTTGATAAAAGCTATTTATGACAAATCAACAGCCAGTATCTTACTAAATGGAATAAAAATAAAAGTATTCCTCCTAAAATCAGGAACAAGAAAAGGATGTACACTATCACCACTGTTGTTCCACATAGTACTTGAGACTTTAGCCAGAGCAATCAGGCAAGACAAGGATGTAAAAGGGATACACGTAGGAAAGGGAGAACTCAAATTATCATTATTTGCAGATGACAAGATACTTTACAACAGAAACCCCAGCAAAAAAAAAACTCCACCAAAAATCTCTTAGTATTAATAATCTACTTCAGTGATGTAGCAGGATACAAGATTAACACACAAAAATCATTAGCATTTCTGTATACCAATAATGAACTCAATGAGAAGGAAATTATAAAAACAATATCATTCACAGCAGCTTCAAGAAAAATGAAATACTTAGAAATTAACATAACCAAACAAAAAAATCTGCAGTACACTGAAAAAGGAGATTGAAGAGGGCATAAGAAAATGAAAAGATGTCCCCTTCTCCAGGATAGGCAGACCAAATATTGTCCAAGTGGCCATACTCCAAAAACTGTTACACAGATTTGGTGGGAGCAATTCTACATAATTTTGAGGGTAAATTATTTCACAATTAAATCATGATTACAGCCTAGATTTCCTTCCTTCAGGCCAGCTATGGGATATTGAGACATAACTCCATTTTCACCTCTGGTCACAGCTAAGACTTCAATGGTCTGGTGATGTTGTGATGCTTGCAGGATTACACCAACTGGAGACATCCTGGGAGGAACCAAATCTTCATCTACATAGTTCCTCATTGTTCTAGGTTCATCTTCGCCACCCTCTGAGTCATATGCTACATTTGTTTCTACTGATGTACCCAATAAAGGTGTGGCAAGCTGGAGGTCTTTTGTCTTTGCTACTCAGAGCAGCATTGATCAGCCCCAAAGCTCAACTTCTTCTGTAAGTCTGATTTCTGTCTATATATTAATTCATTCACCTTGTTCTGTTATGGCTCACAGGAGACTAGGACTTAATGCAGAGGTTCTAGTAACATCCCCTTTCTCTGTTCCCTACACAGATTCAATACACGCTCTATAAAAATATTAACAACATATTTACAGATCTAGAAAAAATTCCTAAAATTCACATGGAGCCAGAAGAGATCCAGAATAGCAAAAGCAATTTTGAGCCATAAGAGGAAAGCAGGAGGCCTCAAAATACCTGACCGCAAGCTATACTATAAAGCAATAGCAATAAAAATGGTATGATACTGAAATGAAAAACAGATGTGAGTCAATAGAACAGATTAGAGGATACAGAAACATCCCCAGACACATTCAGCTATTTCAGCTTTGACAAAGGGGCCAAAAGCAAGCATTGAAGTAAAAATAGTCTATTTAAAAAATGGTCCTATGGAAATGGTTTATCTTTTTGCAGAAGATTTAAACTTAGCCCATATCTTACACAGTATACTAAATTAAAAGGAAAAATACATCAAAGATCTAAACATTAAAATAGAAATATTAAGCCTACTGCAAGTTAAAATAGGTAAAACTCTTAAAGCCATAGATATAGAAAGGATTTTCTAAACAGAACTCCAACTGAACGAGAAACAACAGCAAGAATCAACAAATGGATAAAAATACTAAAAATTTCTGGACAGCAAACGAATCAATAAGTAGAGTGAAGAGACAGCCTATAGAATGGGAAAAAATTTAGCCATTTACTCCTTAGACAGAGGACTAATAACAAGAATATACAAAGAACTAAAAAAATTAGACCACTTAAATTAAAGACCCATGCAAGAAATGGGAAAAAGAAATGGACAGATACTTCACAAAGGAAGAAGTACAGATAGTCATCAAATATATAAAAAAAGTTCAATATCTCTGGTCTTGAGAGAAATGCAAACTAATACACAGTTATAATTCCATATTCTATTTTTTCCTTAAATTCTTTTATTGGTACATTTTAGGTATACAATACATTTACATTTATAATTGGGTGCTTGTACCTGTACATGATGTATCTTAGTTCTTATCTTTTCCCCATTACCTGTGCGCCCTTCACCCCTCCACCCTTATAAGAGCTATAAGAGGAATTGTCTGGGTGTTGAACAAATCTGGATTTCATCCACTTGAAAATCAGCAATGACTTCCAAAGAAAATTTGATTGAGTACAAAAGTAGGTATAGGCAAAAAGAAAATCATGGTAACACTCTAAATTCAGAAAAGGACCTTTGCATTTCCACTGACATGTACAAATTCACTCAACATCTAGAGAAAGAAAATTGGTTGGAAAATCCTGTGGAAGCAATAGAATCCTTAGACAATAAGACTTCAGTTATCACTCGAGTGTTTCATGTGCCTCTGGAAGAGGAAAACTATTTGATTCAGTTTGGTGAAGGTAGACAAGAAAAATTTCATCTAGGCATCATGGAACAAACTGGTGCCAACTTAAAATTAAAATCAAAGATCAAGGCCTTTACATGACAGTGTCTGGCAATTCAGAAACTGTTATAAAAGCTCAGAAGGAAATTTTTGCATGGCTTCAAAGACATAGTTTCATTACAATTCCCATGCCTAAAGAACAGCCTTGCTTTGTTATATGCAAGACTGAAAATACAACAGAAGACTTAGAACAAAAAGTTGCATTGGACACCTACACCCTAAACCCATATAATCATAACAACTGTATTAATAGTGTTGGCACAAGTGAAGTCATGAAAATCTATCCACATGAAGACTTACTTATATCTACTGAACAATATAAATATGTTAGAGAAAAATTAAATAAGAAAAAGGAATTTCATCCCTTGACTGCTGGATCAAACAATAAAACTATTAACAGTATCATACAGGAAACAGACAACAAGCCATAGTTCACAATTTAGCGTCAGTGAAATAGAAATAATTTAATGGAAAAAATTCTCAAGTGGATCATGCTGAGCCTTATGTAAAAACAATATTTGAAAATACCAATGAGAAAACTACAGCTATAGATGTGGAGATGAAATCAAAGTATGATTTCACTACAAGTCCTGAGTGGAATTCTGCACAAAAAATTATAGAAAGAAGAGGAGAGAGCTCATGTTCAGAAAGCATATCAGATTCTGTGACACATCAAGTTGAGCCTGAAAATTCAAGGGAGATATTTAATGAAACCTATTGGAAGGGCAAGTGTTACATTTTTTCCACCATTTCTGTTCCTTCTTGGCTTCACAGATTTATTATTGAGAAGAAAGGTCAGCATATATACAAGATAACTCAAGTAGCACCAAAGGTTCATATAGATTTTACTGAAGAGGATAAAATTACTCTAAAAGGGCCAAAAGATGATGTAAATTATGCTGAAGAACAAATTGACATCATAGTGAAAGATCTATTTAGCAGAATGGATTATGCAGAAATCAATACTGACTATACTTTTCACAAGTACCTGGTAGAGAGGAATGGTGCTGTAATAAACAGAATTAAGGAGAAGAATAATGTCGCTTTGCTAATCTTACCTGAAAAGGAAAATAATACTTTGATCAGAATTGAGGGGAAATCCTTGAATGTTCAACAAGCCAAGAGAGAACTTCTTGAACTTGCTGCTATTTTAGAAAAAGAGCACACTAAGGACATAAACATTGAGCAAAACTTTCACCACAAAGTTATTGGGAGGAACGGTGAATGGATTCATAACATCCATAAGAATTTCCCAAATGTTATAATAAATTTTCCAGACTCAGGGGAGAAAAGTGACATTGTCCAACTTAGAGGGCCAAAACATGAATTAGAAAAATGCACAGAGTATTTGGAGAATGTGGTGACAGATATTTTAGAAAATAGCTATACAATTACTGTTCCCATATTCAAGTAGTTTCACAAAATTATCATTGGAAAAGGAAGTAAAAACATCAAAAAAACATCTGTTTAGAAAGTAATACCAAGATTAGTTTTCCATCACCAACTAGCAACTCAGAGAATATTGTCATTACTGGAAAATCAGAAAATTGTGAAATAGCTCATAAAATGATTCTTTCAATTCAAAAAGATATAGCCAATATTTCAGAAGTTGAAATTTCTGTTTCTTCTGATCTACATAAATCTCTTATTGATTCCAAAGAGTGTTTGATTGGTTCAATCATGAAAGAATGTGGGAAGATTCATATTATTTTTCCAAGAAACAACTCAGGTCTTCAAAAAGTCATTATAAGAGGCTCTGCTGAAAGTGTTGAAAGGGCCAAAAGAAAGCTGCTACTACTAGCAGAAGAAAAACAACCCAAGAGTTATTCCATGACCCTCTGTGTCAAGCCACAGTATCACCATTTCCTCATAAATAAAACTTACGGAAATATCTCCAAAATATGTAATGAGACTGGAGCACATATTTTCCCTACTCTTGAGGATAGAGATCAAGAATTGTTAAATATTACAGGGACAGAGAAAGCTGTCAATGATGCACAAAAGGAATTTGAGGCTTTAATTCAAGACCTTCAAAATGTCATAGAGGACAATATGCTTATAAATCCAAAGTACCACCATCACTTTACTAAACGAAGAGCTAAGGTTTTAAGAGAAATTACTGAAGAATATGGTGGTGTGATAATAAGCTTTCCATGTTTAGGAGAATATACCAAAACAGTCACAATAAAAGGAGCAAAACCTTGTGTAGAAGCAGCCGAGAAACATATTCAGGAGATTATTTGTGACTTAGAAGCCAAAGTTACAACAGAATGTATTATTCCTCAGAAGTTTCATAGTTTTTTAATGGGGCCTATGTGTTCCCAAATCCAACAAATTACTAGGTATTATAATGTTCAAATAAAATTCCCTGAAAGAGAGAAGGCAAGTTCAGCTGTAACTACTGATCCAGCTATTAAGGAAAATGGGAAAGAAATAGTGGAAAAGGCCAGTAAAGAACCTGCTTCGATTTGCCCAAGGAAATGTGATATTATACTTATCTCAGGCAGAAAAGAAAAGTGTGAAGCAGCCATGAAAGCTATTGAATCTTTAATTCCAGTCACTGCTGAAGTACGTGTGCCCTCTGACCTACACCGTCATATTGTTGGTCAGAAAGGAAGTAGAATATGCAAGATAATCAATGAACTTGATGTGCAAATACAGGTATCAAAATCTCGACTAAACTCTGACATAATCTCCACTAAGGGCCCTGCTGCAAAAATGGACCAAGGGCCGGGGATTTAGCTCAGTGGTTTCACCACCTGCTGTGCAAGCGCAAGGACCCGAGATCCATCCCCGGCACCAAAAAAAAAAAAAAAAAAAGTGGAACAATCCAAAGCTAGATTGCAAGAACGAGTCAAAGCTTTACGCACTGAAATAGAAGATCAGGCATTAAGAAATTTTAAACTAATGATGACTATAGACCCCAAATATCATTCGAAGATAATTGGTCATAAGGGTATAGTTGTTGCTCAGATTTGCTTGGAGTATAATGTTTCTATCCACTTTCCAAATAAAGAAAGTAGTGAGATACAAGATCAAGTCATCATCACAGGATATAAAAATGACATTTTAGCTGCCCAAGATGCAATAATGAAAATACTGCATAAAATTGAAAAAAAAAGTTACTGAAAGAATCTCACTAAACCACCGTGTTCACGGCCATATTATTGGAGTCAATGGGAAAATCCATTCAAATAATGAATTAATTTCAAGTAGATATTCACTTTCCTCCAAAAGGGTCCTTTAATCCAAATATCACTGTTACTGGACTCCCTGATCAAGTACAAAAAGCAATTGATTACATTCTCAAACTTGAGGAACATTATCTGTCTGTTATTATCAAGCATGAATCTCAATAGTAGCATGTTAAGTGTGTCTCTCTGATAAATCCACAGCTCCAGCCAAGAATTATACAATAAAAGATGTCCCTTATACTAAAAAAAAATTCAAACATGCTGATACTTATGATTGTAGATTTTCCAAGATTAAACAATCAGTTATCTCCTAAGATTCACCATTAGAGACAAGGACAATGATTTTTAAAAACTCAAACAGAAATTTGTCCAAGCTGTTTATCTGAAAATGCCATAAAATTATTCATAAAATGATGCACCTGCTGAATCATATGCACAGTTCTTATACTGTTGCCATCAACACATTCCACCTTGAACACTGCAAAATATGTTATGGAGAAAGTGAAGTGTTCAATCTTGTATGCATGCAACAATTACTAACTTATTTCTAAATTCACTTGGGATCTGTTCTTGACATTTCTAACAGACATTTCATTATTTTTAATGTACTTCATTAAACTCTCAAATTTGCATGATTACTAAGTTTCTTGGTCTATTTCAGTGTGTCATTTTCTACCCTGTGCCTATAGTTTCTTTCTCCGAAGTCAGCCACTTTACTCAAGGTCATGTCCTCTTCCCAGAGGTAGCCTTAATCTGCTGAGTGGTCAATGTAAGGTCATAAGTACCAAGCACAGCTGAGTCTGCTGTTTGTTACTGCATCAAAGCTAAACTCTCACTGTCCAATTCAGCTTTATTCATTTCCCTCATAGGTTGCTATCTCAAGATAATTCCCCAGTAAACTTCCTGAAACCAAATCCTCTGTTTCAGGATCTTGTGAAGCTGTAGTTAAAATGCTGAATTTATTTAAGGAATATCCTTGTAAGAGATGTGGGGATTTGCCAAGAGAGAAAAGATGAGGAAAGATCTTTACAATCAGTGATTATGACTATATCCTAAAGAGTGTACTATTTTCTTTATTAAAAAAACAAAAACAAATGTCTAGTGCCACCTAGTAATTAAATCTCATGGTTTTGTTTAATATCAATTTTGCTCTAGCACTTCAAATTCAATACTGTTAATATGCAAATTCTGACATTTACTGCATCATGAAAGACTGTTCTCACAAAAGTGGGTCTGGATAGCAATTTGAGGAGAAATGATTTGTGGGGCAAGGCAATGTGCTTGTTTAATTAAAGTGAACATGGACAAATTTTATTTGCTTCCAAAAAGAATATAGAAGTTTCTGGTGATCAATGTCCTCATTTACAACTGGTTTTAACAGCTTGGCCCAATGTCCTAGTCACTTTGCCATCACTGGGACACAAAAACCAATATCCACAATGTAGAGAAGAGGTTTATTTTTTCTCACAGTTCAGTTGATGGTTGGCTTGCTCCTAGGCAGAAACAGTGGCATGTGGCAGTGGGCACGATGGAGGAATTAGTACTCAACCCATGGCAGTCAGATAGTATGGAAAGAAAGGTGAGCCATGAACATTACACTGATACAAGTCAAAACTCCAGTGACCAACTTCCAAACAGACCCCACCTCCTCACAGACATTCAAATACAGAACTCATCAATAGATAAATGCACTGATTAGTATAGTGCACTCATGATCCAACCACCCTTGAAATACCTCAGGCTTTGGGGGTACATTTGATCTAAATCATAACATCCAGTGGATATTACTTTAGAATAATATTAATTTTATACAACTATTTATATCTTTTAAAAATTGTAGACATATTCCCTGGCTTTTTGTCCAAACCCATGAAACTTAACCATTCTTCTTACAGGCCAATTTGAGATTTGCTTATCCATCTTTAGGAAAGGTTACTAGCATAGCAGATTTTATTTTTTGCCTTCATGAATCTCATCATTAATATGAACTTTTGCTTACTGGAACTATTAGAGAGCCATTTTGATTTTTGCCACCATAAGATAATTAAATGGGTCAAATAGAATTTATTTCAAACTAAAATATTTCTTATTTTGATTTATTTCTACTTATCTTCATGTTATTCAATAATGCTATTAGCGAAAGTATATGCAATAGGATATAATGGAATATTAAGATATGGTGACAATTGTATACAGATCATAGTAATATCAAGAAAATGTCTAACATTTTAGAGATGAACGGATATTCAAAAATAAACCTCTTTCCATTAAAAAATTCCAAAGACAAATTAAATTACAAAGATAAAATACACTTGAAAGTTAAATTTTATAAAGTCCAAAGCTAGTCTTTTGCTTTTGTAAATTAAAAATCTAAAGTCTAGGAGAGCGTCAGAAACCTAGCAGAATGGGAGGATCCTGACTCTCTCCACCCATAGTCATAACATATGAATCTGTAACCATGGATTAGTTCCCTCAGAGAAAAATCAAATATCTTGAGAGATTCCTAACCACTGGGTAACAGAAATAATGTCTACATTGAAAGGGTGGCAAAAGCTGAGACACCCTGAGGTCAGAACCTCCGCTGAGTTTTGCACTACAAATCCAGAAAGGACCCTTAACACTCAGTGCTTTCCTGTGCATAGGAGGCTTTGAGCCGTGTATAGTAGCATAATGCTAAGGTTCCCCATGGTTTGACTCAGCATTCCCCAGCTGTGTAAATGAAAGGAATTAGACATACAGGGTTCTATCCCACAGGAAATAGTGGCAATTTTATGCAGGCACAAAGTATTTACAGGGGTCTCATCCCCTGGGAACAATGAAAGGAAAGACTTCCAAACCACAGTTCCCTATTTCTCTCTAGAAGAATATTATCACATATTTCTCAAGTGGCTACTTGGAGCCCGGCTTCTAACTCACTTGTATTGGGAAGCTAAAGTGGCAGAAAATCATTAACACAACAGCAGTCTGACAAGCAGACTGGCATTTCTCAACCCTTCTCCCACATCATGATCCACTGAAAACTGTAAGTCCATAAATTACTCCTGGAAGGAATATCCACACATCAAGTGCCCCAAATTTTATACCTTTCTCCCACAGTGAGACCACAACCTAAAACTTCTAGTTCTACGATCAGAGGGGACTTGGCATGTGGGAGCCTTCTAAGATCACAGGAGAAAGCTTTAAACAAGCAAGCACTTTTAGAAGGTATACTCCCATGTGATAGTGTGGCAAAAAGTTTTTAAAAGTGAAGCACTTTTTTTTTTAATCTCTAGGAGTTTTGGACACACTCTTCCTCTGTTGAAGGGAATGGAATCAGGTAGCCCTCCAGAATCCTGAATGGCATCTTGTCACTTCCAGAGACTTTTCCCTCAGTACACTTCAACAATAACTTCAAGTTTACCAGCTCTTCCTGGAAAGAGTTGGTCCAATTATTGAACAGTCTAATTTTACAGTAACCAACCCAATGAATGAATCTCAAATCTTAAAGCTCTAGGAGCTGAGGGGACTTCTAGCTAAAGGTGAGTCTCTCTAGATCACAGAAAAAATGTGGTAGTTTTAAGAATGGGAAAATTTCCAGATATAACACTCCCTGGTAGTCATGCAGAAAAGGGGCTGTAGAATCTGGCTCTCATTGTCTTATAGAACGGGTTTACTGGATATACTTCCAGTGTGCACTTGTTGGTTAGGTCTTTAGTTTGTGTTACAGAGTTAATAGGACAGAAAAACTAGCCTTCAGGTAGCATGAACAGAAAATTGGCACTTCTTATTGTGGCCAGTATATAATGTCTATAAAAGATACTCAGTAGTACTTCAATGGTATAGAAAAAATGTTCATTGTAGCCTTTCAATAAATAGTCTTTGTCCGCATGAGGATAACTTCACCATCTTAAAATCACAACTTAGGAAAGTACATACATTGGGAAATGGTTTCTTTTTTAGAGGTTGTCATTTGAAACACTTTCTTTAAAATTCTGTTACAATTCATACACTTGCAATGCTAGCAGCGTGAGTATGTCTTACTGGAAAAACTTTTATTATGTAAAGTTTGCTGTTTATTTAGAGACCAATATCTTTTAGTATTTCAGTTATACACAGAGTATTGTCTCAGCCTAGTGACATAACCATTCATTATTTCCTGTAGACAAGGAACTTTTACTTCTATGACTTCTGTTTTAAAATTAATTTTATTGGTACATTTTAGGTACACAGTATAATGACATTCATCACTGGAAATTTGCACCTTTACATAATCT
Source organism: Heterocephalus glaber (assembly GCF_000247695.1). The sequence goes on along the minus strand of NW_004624851.1, from coordinate 551,934 downwards.
CTCTTGGTTCTTATTTTTTCCCCATTCCACTGCATTCTCTTCAACCCCTCCACCCCTCCCTATTTAAAAAGACTTTGTTTCCATTTTTTCCCTTTCTAATATTAATTCCATTCCCTTCTTTCCTTTCCCCAATCCCTCCCATTTCCCCTTCCCCTTCGGACATTTTCTACCTGTTTCACATTATCTATAATACATTTTGGTCCTTATTTACACTTTCACTTTCTCACACCAGAGAAACTATTTGGTATTTACATGTCTGTCCTATTTATTTCACTTAAAAGTATTGACTCAATATGCATCCATTTAGCTTATAAATGTCTCTAATTTCTCATTCTTTATTGCTGAGTAGCACTCTATTTTATAAAAAAACCCACACATTTTCTTTATCCAGTCACCAGTTGATTGGCTATTGTGCTGTTTCCAAGTTTTAGCTATTACAAACTGTGCCACAATGAACATGGGTGCACATACATCATTGTGGTATGATTCTTTTAATTCTTTTGGGAAGACACCCAGCAGGGCAATAGCTGGGTCAAATGGGACCTCTAACAGGACCTCTAGTCCTAGTTCTTTGAGCTATCACCATACTAATTTCCACAGTGGCTGAACCAGTCCACACTCCCATCAACAGTGGAGAAGTGTTTCTTTTTCTCCACAGCCATGCCGGCATTTGTTATTCATTGATATCATAAGAGCAGCCATTCTTTCTGGGGTGGGGTGAGGTGGAATCTCAGCATTGTTTTTATTTGCATCTCTCCAGTGACCATAGGTGTTGAACTATTTTTATATGTTTATTTGCTATTTCTACTTCTTTGTTTGAGAAATATCTGTTCATTACAGATGCCCATTTTTTTACTGAGTCTTTAAATTATGGAGGTCTGATTATTTTAAATTCTTTATATATTCTAGATAGTAGACCTTTGTCTGAGGGACAGCTGGTGAAAATTTTTTCCCACATTGTGTGCTGTCTCTTCACACTGTTGATGGTTTCTCTTTCTGTGCACAAGCTTTTTAATAAGAAGAGATCCCACTTGTTGATTCTTTGTGCTAGTTCACGTGCAACTGAGGCTTTGTTCATAAAATCTTTTTCTATGCCAATGTCTTCAAGAGTTTGATCTAACCTCTCTTCTAGCCAGTTTAGTGTTTCTTTTAGATCTTTAATCTATTTTGATTTTAGTTTAGTGCATGGTGAGAGATATAGGTCTAGTTTTAATCTTTGGCAAGTTGCAACCCAATTTTTCCAGCATCATTTATTAAAGAGGCTATCTTTCCTCCAGTGAGGGTGTTTGACTCTTCTGTCAAAGATGAGGTGGCTGAGTATGTCTGGAGTTGTTTCTGTATCTTCTAATCCATTCCACTGATCCTAGGGTCTGTTTCTTTGCCAGTACTATGCTTTTTATCATAGTAGCTTTATAGTATAGTTTCAAGTTGGGGATTGTGATACTCCCTACCTTGTCTTTGATGCCTAGAATTGCTTTGCTATTCTAGGTCTCTTCTTGTTCCAAATGAGTTTTTGGATTGTTTTCTTGAGGTCCTTGAAGTATGCTGCTGGAATTTCAATTGGGATTGCATTGAATCTATATAGCAGTTTAGGAAGTATGGCCATTTTCAATATGTTGGTTCTTCATACTCTGGAGCAAGGGATGTCTTTCCATTTTTTGATATTCAATTCAATCTTTTTTTTTTAGAGTACTATCATTTTCAGAATAGAGTTCTTTGATTTCTTTCATTAAGTTGATTCCTGGGTATTTCATTTTTTGGATGCTATTGTGAAAGGAGTTGTTTCTCCAGTTCCTCTCTCAGTGAATCTGTTTTTCATGTCCAGGAAGGACATTGGTTTTGTGTGTTGACCTTGTATCCAGCTACTTTCCTGAATTTGGCTGTTAAATCTAGAAGACTTTTGGTGGAGTTCTTGGGTTCTTCTATATAGAGTATCATATTGTCTGCAAGTAATGACAATTTAAACTGTTTCGTATTTTTATTTGATTTATTTTTCTCTCTTTTCTAATTGCTGTGACTAATGTTTCCAAAAGTATATTGAACAGGAGTAGTGATAGTGGATGTCCTTGTCTTGTTCTTAATTTTATTGTAAAGGATTTCATTATTTGACCATTTAGCATGATATTGGCTGTTGGTTTTTCATAGATGGCTTTTATCAGATTGAGGTAGAGTCCATCTCTTCCAATTTTCTGTGGATTTCTGTCATCAATGTGTGTTGGATTTTGTTGAATTCTTTTTTGCATATATTGAGATGATCTATGGTTTTGCTTCTTGACTATACAATACAGTATATTACATTTATTGATATGCATATATTGAACCATCCCTGCATTCCGAGGATGAATCCCACTTGGTTAGAGTGTATTGTCTTCTACATTCTGTTTGCCAGTATCTTATTGAGGATTTTTGCATCTCTTTTCATTAGTGAGATTGACCTATAGTTCTCTTCTTCAGTTGGGTCTTTCTCTGCTTTTGGGATCAAGGTGATGCTTCTTCCCGGAATGAATTTGGGGCTATTGCTTCCCTTTGAATTTCATTGATGAGTTTAAATACTATTGGCAATAGTTCTTTTCTAAATATCTTGTAGAATTCAGCAGTGATGCCTTCAGGACCCTGCTTTCACTTAGTTTGTATGTTTTTAATTACTTTTTAAATTTTATTGATTGATATTGGGTTGTTTATAATTTTTAGGCCTTCTTTGTTCAAGTTTGGCAATTCATACATATCTAGAAATCTGTCCATTTCTTCTGTGTTTCCCATCTTATTCGCATATAGGTTATCTGGATTTCTGCTGGGTCTGTTGCAATTTCACCCTTTTCATTCCTAATTGCATGGATTTGGGTCTTTTCTTTCCTTTTTTTGATAAGGTTGGCTAAGGGTTTGTCAATTTTGTTTATTCTTTCAAAGAACCAACTCTTTCTTCTATTGATTTTTTTTTTGTATCATTCTCTTAGTCTCCATTGCATTGATTTCTGCTCTGATCTTTATAATTTCTTCCCTTATATGAGCTTTGGGTTTGTCCTACTCTTCTTTTTCTAGAAGCTTGAGTTACAGCATTAGGTTGTTTATTTGAGCTCTCTCTGTTTTTCTAATATGAGTATACACTGCTATGAATTTCCCCCATAAGACTGCTTTCATTGTGTCCCATAGATTCAGGTATATTTTATTGGGATTGTCATGTAATTGTAGAAACTGTCTGATTTCTTCTTTAATTTGCTCTGTGAGCCCTTAGTTACTCAGAATTGTGTTTTTCAATTCCCATGTGTTTATGAAATTCTTGTGGTTTCTATGGCTACTGATCTCCAATTTCATCACACTATTGTCTGATAAGATACAGGGAATAACTTCAATTCCTTTGCACTTACTTAAACATGTTCTATGAGCGAGTATGTGGTCTACTTTGGAAAACAACCCCTATGCAGCAGAAAAGTATGTGTATTCTGATTTTATGGGGTGAAACACTCTGTAAACATCTGTTAAGTCCATTTGTTCAAGAGTTTGATTGAGTTCTAGTATTTCATTGTTTCTTTTTTTGTCTAGCTGATTTATCTATTTGTGACAGTGGGGTATTGACATTGCCCACTACTATTGTATTAGTGCTTATTTGATTTTTCATCTCCGTTAGTATTTGTTTTATATACTTGAGTGCACTAGTATTTGGTAAATATATATTTATGATTGTCAGCTCTTCCTCTTGGATATTTCCCTTTACAGGGATATAGTGTTCTTCTTTGTCTCTCATAGTTTTAGTTTGAAATCCACTTGATCTGCAAAGAGGATGACTACTTCTGCTTTTTGGGGGATCCTGTCACATAGAATATTGTTTTCTACCATTTAACTTTCAGTCTATGTGTTTCTTTTTAAATTAAATGTGTTTCTTGTATGCAGCATATTGTTATGTCTTATTTCTTGACCCATTCTGCCAGTCTATTTTTTTGATTGGTGAGTTGAGATCATTAACACAGGGTTATAACTGATATGTTTTGAATTGTCTTTGTCATGACTTTTTCTTTTTGTTGGATTCTCCCCCTTTGCATTTAATTTCTTGTTGTGCCTGATGGATTCATTCTGCTGGGCTTCCTGGGGTTGTGATAATCAATGTCGTTTCCTAGGATATTGCTTAAAATTTTTTGGAGCACACATTTGATATTCATGAAGTTCCTCAGGTTCTCTTTGTCATGAAAGTGTCTTATTTCTCCATCAATTTTGAAAGATATTTTTGCAGGGTACATCAATCTCACCTTGAAGGTGTTTTCTTTTAGGGCTTGAAATACTTAACTCCAGGCTCTTCTTGCCTTGAGTGTTTGTGTTGAGAAGTCTGCTTTGATTCTGCTGGGCTTTGCTTTGTATGCGATTTTTTTTCTAACTGCTTGTAGAATATAATTCTTCCCTTGGGTTTGTGGAATCTTAACTATTATATGCCTAGGTGTAGATTTTTTTTTGATCACAGGTAGTTGGAATCTTACATGCCTCACTTATCTGTACATCAATTCTTTTCCTCCTGCTTGGGAAGTTTTCTGCCATTTCTTTTGTGAACAGGTTTTTTTAAATGTCTTTTGCACTCTCCCTTGTTTCTTCATTGACTCTGCTCAGTCTTATGTTCTTTTTTCCATTGTCCACCAGCTCCTGGATTGATTTCTTGTGGTCCCTAACTATTTTTAAGAAATTTTTCTTTTTTGGTCACTAATTGCAATCCTGTCTTCTATATCTGAAATTCTGTCCTCACATTGGTCATTTTGCTTTGTAAACTATCAATGGAGTTTTTAATCTAGATATCCGTTTGCATCTGTTTTATGGATTCCATTTGTTTCCTATGCTGGGATTCCATCATGTTCCTCAGCTCCTCTATTTTTTTCTATCTGTGTCTGCTCTAGAGTTATTAATCATGTCTTTCACTGTGGACACAATCTTTGTTGTTATCTGAGACATAATTTCTGATTTCATTTTTTCCAGATTCTCTTTCATTTCCAGTTTGTTGAGTCCAGGTATTTGAGTCTCAGATTGTTCCATCTCATTGCCTCTTGGGGTTCCCTTAGGTTATCTTGAAGTCTGGTTTTGAGATTTCTTTATGTGTCTTATCATTTGTACAGATGCACCCTGCTGCACTGTTGTTGAGGTGACTGTTTGCTCACCCAGTAGTCTTCATTTTTCAGCAAGCCACAGAGAGACCTTTTCTCTGCTGAGTTAAGAATTGTGGCCTTCTACATCTTTGCACTGCTCTGTTGTCAGTGTGGGATTCTGGCTTGGGCCTATGCACACTTGGCATGGTATCTGGGCATGCCTCTGGTTGGGGCCTGCCCCCTGCATAGCTATTGTCTGGGAGGGCCTTTGTCTGGAGGCTGTGGACCCCAGTCACTGGTGTCTGAGTGGGCTTCTAGCTGGGGTCTGCAGAAACTTTCCAATGGTATCTGCATGAGTCTCTGGCTGTTGCTTTTGCACCTACCTCTTTTCCAGGTAGGCCTTTGGATGGGGCCTGTGGGCCCATGCTGCTGGGGTCTAGGCAGGTCCCTGGCTGGAACCTGTGCCCATCTGTACAGGTCTGGTCTGCATGGGCTTCACACTGGGATCTGATTGCACTTTCCAATGGAATTTGTTCTATGACTTCTATTGCTATTTGCTCAGGAAACATCCAAATTAGTAAGAAGTAGTTATTCTTTTTCCACACTTATTTCATTTGAAGTATCACAGTTCCTGAACTGGAGATAACATTTATTCTACAGGAACTTGAACCCCACAAGATTTTATCAAAACCAATTACACTGGTTTTCCTATATTTTTGAACATTGGACATACTTCCTCAACAGCCAAGTAAGAACCACTTGCCTATTTTGTGCCTTATCTTTGAAGATCACATTGTTCTGACATGATTATTTTTCATTCATGAGATAGTAGACAAACCAAATGAATTTAAAATTGGTCCTTTCGGTTCTTTTATTGAGATAATTCATGGGATAATTTGCTAAATAAGACCCACTGAATGAACAAATTATCCCAACATAAATCTGTATTAATAATTGAGTGGGGAAAAGCAATCAAGAGGTTCATAAAAATATGAGAAAAATCTGGGATACTGAGATAAATTCCTGATATATGTTTTTTCCCCACTATAGACATGTTCTATGGCTTGAGCTCAAAGATAAGGGCTATAATTCAGGCTTAGAGTGAGCCTATAGAGTTCATTATATGTTAGGTTATTTTCTATCTGCATTTTATATCCAGAGAGTTAGCTTATCTACTCTTTCAAAAATCAGTTACTGAATGAAGCTCCCCGCCTCCATCCCAGGCTCCTAAGCAGAGAAGGTGAGCCGGCCCCAGGACCCAGAAAGAAGCTCCCTGCCTCCATCCCAGGATCCTAGGGCAGAGAAGCTCAGCAAGTCCCAGCACCTGGAAGGAAGCTCCCCTGCTGCCATCCCAAGCTCCTGGGGCAGAGAAGGTGAGACACGTGGGAGCCAGAAACACCCCCCCCACCCCATGGAAATGAGAAGACACATAAACAAGCCTCAAAAACAGACTTCCAGATCACCTACAGCAACCTCAAAAGGAAACAAGATGGAACAGTCTGATACTCAACCACCTGAACTCTCTGAACTGGCAATAAAAGAGGATCTGGGAAAAATGAAATCAGAAATAATTACTCAGGTAACAGCAAAGATTTTGCTCATGCGTGCAAGACATGATTAATAAATCTAGAGAGGACACAGATAAAAAAATTAGAGGATCTGAGGAACATGATGGAATCCCAGCATAGGAAACAAATGGAATCCATAAAACAGATACAAACAGATTTCCAAGAGATGAAAAACTCCATC
>NW_004624851.1:518167-542515 GCF_000247695.1 Heterocephalus glaber | reverse complement strand
GTCTTTGCAAATAGGGAAGGGTGGAGGGGGTGAAGGGAGGGCAAGGGAAGGGGAAAAAAATAAGAACCAAGATACTAGTGTAATGGTACAAGATCCCAATGATGAATGTAACTGTATTTTATACCTAAAATGTACCAATAAAGTTAATGGGGAAAAAAAAAATCAGTTACTCAGAGACCCCTAAGTTGTAGGATTGTTTACCATTGAAGATTTTAAACATATGACATGCTGCTGATAACATTATATTGATAAGGAGAATTCTTACTGGTATCCTCAGTCTATTGACCAGCATGTGTACAAGCAACTGAGATCTAATAAATCACCTCATCTTTTTCTTAGACACTTTTGGACACAGAATAGAGATGCATCATAGACAATTTTTCAGATTTTACTTTTCCATTATTAAATTAAGAATAGAGAGGGAATATAACTAAGTCTCTTTTTCTAGAAGTGAATTCTTGGTTTAATGCTAGAAAATTACTGGTAGTATATTGATGTTAACTGTCTTGCACTTGAAGTTAATATCATTCAAAACACTAATGGTCAGAATCATTCATTGTCACCTTTCCTTTGTGCACATTTGATGAAATTTGTAAAGTATAAGCATTTTGACTTACTTGTTCTGTGTAGCACATATTTCTTCCAAAAGTATTCCATATAGACTTTAATTGTGAATTGTATTTTCTGATATTTAAGAAATTATCGATTTTTATTTCAAAATCAACTTTCCATGTTCCTCCACCCTACTCTACATTAGAAAATGTTGATGGATTTCATCAAAGAATGCAACGATCTTTAAATTATAATTAGTTTAAATGAATGAAAATCTCTAGCTAAGCATCACAAGAGATAGTAGAATAACATGAAGGGAATCATTTTTCTGCCATCTTAATTCTGAAGTTGCCTCAGACCATTAATTACTTCCACAAGAAGATATTATTTTCTTCTTAAAAGCAGCTTGTTCTATTTAATTACCTGTACTAGATTCCAGTTATTTCTGCCTTCAGTTGTCCTTTCATGCACAGAGGTTTAACTGCTGCACTCCTTTTATCCTCAAGTTTGTGAGTAGACACTCATAAGACACTAGTGAGGAAAAATGCACACAAAAATTCCTGCTATTATAAACTGTACAGCTCAAGTATTTTAAATATGAAATAATATATTTATATAAAACCAAGTCATAGAGAAAATGAAAGGAAAGAGTAAAAAGAAGGTATAGTAATTTAATCAATGTTTATGATAAGGTTAGATCAATGCTATATAAGTATATAAAACATTAATAAATACTAAATTAAGATAAAATGAAGCAACTTACACAGAATGAACACTTTTTTTGTTTTCCAAAGTAAAACACAAAATAAGGCATCCAAAAATGATAATAAAATATTATTTTAAAAATGTGTAAACATATGTGTATACATAATAGGATAAAACAATGAAAAATTTGCCTCCTACTAGTAAGAGAGTAATTAGAATTGAGATATTGAAGATCCAGTGGCTACCATAATGAGAAAATATTAAATAAGCTAAAAATTATTTTCTCATTTAAACTATTAAATAATGATAGATATAATAATACTAGATTAATTATTTTCCACAGGGAATGAAACTCATTTATTGCACATAAACTACAGGCTATTCTCACCAATAAAAAGGTCATTGGGGAAATAATAATTCAGCAAAAATTTTTAAATGATTTGGGCCAAACGCACAGCAGGTTGGAATTTTGACTTCTAAATTGAAAATTATTGCTACTTTGAATTTCATCATACAAAATTTACACTGGTAATATACAACATGAATATTTCAGAACTGGGTCAGAAACCTGAGAGAAATTTTTATTGTTACCAAGATTTCAAAGGTTTCTTAAAGGAGAATCATGATGCCCAAATCAATATTTTAGAGATACATGAAATCAAATAACTAAATTTGTAGCATAGATGACTGAAGACCAAATTATCCTAATTTCTATTTTGGTCATTCATAATACTTCTCTGACACAAAAAGATAAGCCCTCTATGAGAAAAATACAACTCCTCTATTCTTTTTATCTTTTTCCTTTTTTTTTGATTAGTACAAGTTTGCAGTACGTGATGTTTATATCCACCTTAGAAAGTGAGTGCATGTACTTAACATATCTTGATTCTTTTTACTTCCCATCCTCTCTCCACCCACCTCACTCCCTTTATTTCTAAGTCCCCTTTGCCTGTTATCATTACTATTGTTATTATTCTTTTAGTTCATATTTGTGACATATAATGATTATATTCATTATGTGTAGTTGGTATATATGCATGATGCATCTTAAATCATTTTAGATACCTTTCTCCTTTTGTCTCTTGGTCCATTCACATTGGCAAAATATTTATCTCCCTGTTTCTTTTCATTAATCTTTTAGTTTGCTCTTTATTTTTACTGAATTAGTCAAATGTTAGAAATCATATGGTATTTTTCTGACATGTTTCACTTATCATTATGTTTTCAAGATGTATTTATTTGTGTCTGACATGTTTCACTTAACATTATGTTTTCAAGGTGTATTTATTTTCCTACAAATGTCTCAAACACATCCTTTATGGCTGAGTGGTATTCCCTTATATATAGATACCACATTTTATTTAACCATTTATCTATTGATGGATATATGGACTGCTTTCAAAATTTAACTCTTATGAATTTTGCCACTATAAACAATGTTATCCATGTACAGCTGTAGTATGTTGTCTTTGGCTCTTTTGACAAGATATGCAGAATGGAAATAGCTGGGACAAATGGAATTTCCACTTTTAGGGGTTTTTTTGAGAAATCTCCTAATTTCCATATTGGTTGTACTAGTTGCATTCTCACCAATAATGTAGAAGAGTTCCACCTCAGCCACACCAGCATTTCTTATTAAGTTCTTGATGATTGCCATTCTTTCTGGAATAAGGTGAAATGTTGCTATTGTTTTAATTTGCATTTCTGTAATTATCAGTATCTTAGTTACTTTTCTTGTTTCTGTGACAAAATACCCAACACTCAAAGTTAAAGGAGAAAAGGTTTATTTAGCTCACACTTTGTAGAGGCTTCAGTGCATAACTAGGTGGCTCCAAGGCATGGTGGCACATGGCAGAGGGGCAACAGTTCATGGCAGGCAGGAGGTAACAAAGCCAACAAGGCACTGTACCAGAGTCTTTCTGCCCCTTTTATCTTATTCAGACTACTTAGGGCAGGTATCACTCACACCTTGAGTCCTAGTGCCCCTGGGCCTAGCATTGCACTATGAATCAATCACACACTTTAGATTCAGCCAGCTCTGAAAAGGCCCCACATAAGACCACATGAGGCTTTTGTGGGTCATCTAAATACAAGCCATATCATTCCACCACAGGCTCCCCAAGGACTCGTGCATATTCCTTTATGCAAAAAGGCATTTAGTCCATCTCTAAGAGTTGCCAAATTCCTAACAGTTTCAGCATTGCTGAAAAGTCCAAGTCCAAAATCTTCTCTGAAATTTAAGGCAAACTTTTAACTGCAAGCCCTTGTACAAATGAAAAGAAGGTTAAATACTTCCAATGTTCAATGGCACAAGATAGACCTTTCCATTGCAAAAGATGCAAATAGGGGGATACAATGGAATGGAACCAAAGCAAGTCCAAAAACCAGCAAAATTCCATTTCCAGGATCCTTGACAATCTGTAGCAAGTTGTGAACTCCACAGGGCTTGGTTGGCTCCACCCCTGTGGTTGTAGCTTCCATGGATTCTCTTTTGGCCCAGCTCTCCTCCCTCCTTGAAGTTTTCCTCAGACAATCCACATTCCTGGCTTTTCCAAACTTCTGGGGTCTCCAATGTGTTAAGATAAATTAAGGCATGACCAAGACCATCAGAGCAGGCAAAAATGAAGCAAGAAGTGGGGTTTTACTTCCAACCTGGGTGCCGTGAGTGAAGGGCGACAAAGCCATTGACACTGGTTGCTTGGGCAAAGGGAATCTTTATAGGGGAGTTTTAGTACGGGAAGAGTAGTATTGGGAGGAGTGGAAAATTTTGTCCTAGAGTGGAGAAAGACTTATGTTCTGGGGTGGATGAAGTTTGGTAGTCTTCAGGGGTATCTGGACCTATAGGTGTTGCTGCATGGGGTGGGTTGTTTATCTCAAACCCAGGCCTTGGCTTCCTGTTGTCCTTTGCAGGATATGTAACTGCATTGCCTGGCAAGTTTCTTCTCTTCTGCCTGGGCAGGGGTCTGACACACTGAACCTTCAGCTTCCCACTCACAGTTTCACACACTGCCCTCTCAGGGGCACACTGCCTGGCTTCCTAGACCTTCTTCTGAAATCTGGGTTGAAGCCTTCCTGACCCCACAACCCTTCCATTCTGCGTGGTCCTAAAACCAGCACCACATGAATGATGCCAAGGTCTGCTGCCAGATGGAGCAGTAACCAGGCTTCCATTTCTCTTGGCTGTAGGGGTCCGGTGTCTATGAACCAAATCCCAAGGAATAACTTTCCTAGGCAGCCACCATTCTAGAACAGAGTATTCTGGACCTCTCTTCTCAAACAAAATCTTTCACTTTTGCAACAGTGAGGCTGCAAAGGGTGGAGTCCTGCTAATTCTTGTGATGCCCTCAGGCCATCTGTTCTACTGTTCCTTCTCAACAATCAAGATCTCCTCTGATCTATCTTTGCAGTCCACAACTTTACTGGACTTTCTTTTCTGGCTAAAGTCAAAAGGTTTTAACTTATTCTACTTGGCTCTTTATTGATTCTCAACATAAATTTGGCTAAAAACCACCAACGGTAGCCATGTCACTGCTTCAACATTTGAGTTCATTGAAATTTCTTCTACAAGATTAATTAGTCCCCTGCCCTTAACCTAAGTTTTAGGAAAAGTCTCCGGACATGAGCAAAATGCAGACAAATTCTCTACCAAGGCATAACATACATTGTCTGGAGTCCAGCAGCCAATGCAGTCCTTCTTCACAGCAGAAACCTCTTGATCCTGGTCTTTATCAGTTTCCTGGTCTTCTGAGCTCTGACTAGAACTTCCCATACGGTACATAGTAAGGTGTTCCAGCTCTCCTTTTTTAGCTAGCATCTCTGAATCTTTCCTAACTCTCACCCTTCCTACAAGCCAGTTCCAAAGGCTCATGAGCCACATGGCAAGGTCATGTCACAGCAATGATCCCACTTCTCTGGTACCAAATTCTGTCTTAGTTACTTTTCTCATTGCTGAGACAAAATATCTGACACTCAGTTAAAGGAGGAAAGGTTTATTTATCTCAAAATTTGTAGAGGCTTCAGTGGATAATCAGCTGGCTCCAAGGCAAGGTGGCACATTACAGAGGGGTAACAGTTCATGGTGGACAGGAGGTAGCAAACCCAACAAGACATCTTAGCAGCATCTCCCTGCCTCTGTTATCTTATTCAAACTACTTAGGGTTGGTAGCATTCACACTCTTAATTCTAGTGCCCCTGGGCCTAACATTGGACCACGAATAAATCACACACTCCAGATTCAGCCATCTCTGAAAAAGCCCAACCTAAGACAGCATGAGGGTTTGGCGGGACATCTAAACACAAGCCATAACAGACAGAAATGTTAAAAGATTTTTCATATATTTACTGGCCATTTGTACTATATTTTCTGAGAAGTATCTATTCATTTCACTCACCCATTTTTTGATCAGTTCTTTTATTTTGTAGGGTTTAAGTTTTTCAGTACCTTGTGTTTTCTAGATATTATTCATCTATCTGAGGAATAGCTGGCAAAACTTCTTCCGATTCTGAAGATTGTCACTTCACTGATTGTTTCCTTTGCTGGGCAGAGGCTTTTCAATTTGATACAATCCCATTTGTTGATCCTTGTTATTTCTTGTGGAATTGGAGTTCTTTATATCCATGACCTCAAGTGTTTTCTTATTTTATCTTACCACAGGTTAAGTATTTCTGTTTTAATGTTTAGATCTTTGATCCATTTTGATTTTAGTTTATACATGGTGAGAGATATAGGTTCATCATCAGCCTGCATATGGATAGCCAGTTTTCCTAACACCATTTGCTAAAGAAGCTATCTTTCTTTCAACATAACTTTGACCTCTTCATCAAAATCAAATAGAATATGTTTGATGTTTCTGCATCTTCTATTCTGTTCTATTTGTGAGTATGTCTGTTTTGTGCTAAGACTATGACATTTTTGTCAGTGTAGCTTTGTAGCATAATGAAGTTAAGTATTGTGATGCCTCCTTCTTCACTCTCATCACCCATGACTGCTTTTGCTAATCTGGATATCTTATGGTTCCATATAAATTTTAGGATTATTTTCTTTGGTTCTGTGAGGTATGATGTTTGAATTTTGATTGGGAGTGTGTTAAATCTATGTATCAGTTTAGAAGTATTGTCATTTTGACCATATTGATTTTGCCCATCTAGGAAGAGGATTATCTTTTCATTTTCTGTTGTCCTCTTTAATTTTCTTTCTTGGAGTAATGTACAGTTTCATTGTAGTGTTCTTTCACTTCTTTACTTAGGTTATTTTCTATGTATTTAATTTTTCTAGATGCTATTGTAAATTGTATTATTTTCCTAATTTCTTTCTCAGTAAGTTCATTATTGGGGTACAGGAACAGTAATGCTTTTTGTGCATTGATTTCGTGTCCTGCTAATTAAAAAATATGTTATTAATTGCAGTGTCTATTTTTGGTTTGGAGTGGAAGTTTTTAATCTTTTTTATAGAGGATCATGTCATCTGGAAATAGTGATTATTTGACTTCTTTCTTACTGAAGAATATCTCTTTTTTTCTTTACTCTTGCTAATTGCTGTGGTTACTGTGTTGAGTACTACATTGAATATTAATTCCAATAGTAAGCATCCTTCTCTTACACCTGATTTTAGAAAGAAAGCTTTGTATTTTTCCCTGTTTAATAGGATTTTGGTTTTTGGTTTGTAACCATCAATGATTTTTATCCAATTCAAGTAAGGTTCTTTAGAAACTATTTTCTTCAGGGTTTTTATTGTGAATTGCTGTTGGATTGTGTCAAAAGCTTTTCTGCATCTATTGAGATGGTAATGGGACTTTTGTCCTTGCGTCTGTTTATGTAAATTATATTCATTTATGTGCATATGTTTAATCATCCTTGTAACCTTGGGATGAAACCTACTTGATCATGTGATCACTTTATTATATTCTACTTGCCAATCTATTACTGAGAATTTTTGTACCTATGTTCTTTAATGAGATTGACCTGCAGTTTTCCTTTTTAGTTGGGTCTCTTTCTGGTTTGGGGCTCAGAGTGATGCTAGCTTTCAGGGATGAGTTTAGAAGCACTCCATCTCTTTCAGTTTCATCAAAGAGTTTGAGAAGGTGGTGTTATAACATCATTAAAGTTCTTGTAGAATCTGTGAGATCCTGGGCTTTTCTTAGTTGGTAGGTTTTTTTATTATTGCCTAAGTTTCATTGCATGTTATTGGTTTGCTCAAAATATGTACATCTTCTTTGTTTAGTTTTGGTAATCTGTATGAATCTAAGACTGTCCATTTCTTCAAGATTTTTTAAATTTTTTGGAATATAATTTTTATTGTAGTTACTATAGTCTGAATTTTGATAGTATTAATTGTGATTTTTATTTTCATTATTACCTGTATCCTGAGACATTGGATATGCCTGAATTTAAGAAATATGAGCTAATTTATCTTGTGGAGGAAATTTCAAGTCATTTCAGTGTTCAGTCTGTGGCAAGGGTACTGCTGGTTGCTTCTAGCCAAATTTCAAGTGAGAATCAGGAGGAAAAGAAGAGCAGAAAGATTTAATAAACTTAAATTTTGGACTGAATGGAGCCAAATGTAAAGTTGTGTCTAAAGGAAGTGTGGTTCACAGAGAAATAAGTTCTATTAAAAACAAACAAATCACTTTGAATGGTGACAAGAAAAAAAAAAGATATATTGAGGTTATGTAATAAATCACCAAGGTCCTACCCATAGAAGGCTGAAGGTCTACTCATATAAATATTTCAATTAAGAAGAAAGTCGCTAGGTGTACTGCTCAAGAAGGAATACCAAAGTAACTGGATGGGATTCATTTCATCATGCTCAACCATCCAGTCACTCAGAAGTCACTGAGCCATGGTACAAGAGGGCCTAGATATTGTTGAACTGGTGGCAGAACTTGACATTTTTCCATGCGATAATATTTTTCCAGTCATGCAGAATGCAAAAATTGTGGGGTCATGGAGAATTTCACCAATATTTCAAAGAAAGGCCAAAGAGGGTAGGCAATATTCCCTTGAAAAGTGGGTATATGAAATTGTGGGAATAAATTCAAAGGCACAGTGGAGACCTTAGGAAGTCATAAACACCAGGAACATAAAATGATTCCCGTGGAAAGTTACAGGCAGTGTGCACAACAAGCCCAAAAGAGAGTTCATGTGACCTGTAACCATGCAAGCCCTCCAGAACCTACATCTTACCACCAAGTGCCTCAGATGCCAGACACTGAGCTATGGGAATGAAGATTAGCTCTGCTGGATTTCAGTTTTTGGTCCAATTCTTTTCCATTCCACATTTTGACCTTTTAGAATGGACCTATTTTTCATTTACCATTGTATTTGGGATATATATAACTTACTCTTTTGAATTTTAAGGAGTTTAAACATAGAAGTATTTTTTTAATCTCAGAAAAATGCTTGGATTTGGACATTTGAGCAATGATGAAACTGTTAAAACCTTGGGGAATGGATTAATTCATATTTAGTTGTACAAGGGATAGTTACATAATGATAGGTGGAAATATGACCTTGTGCTTCTTTGGAGATTAATTATGTTTTAAGGAGATTCATTTGGGTTTCAAGTTGGCAAGGGGTAGAATGTGACAGTCTAGCTAGTTTTTCAACATTATAACACACAGAAATATCATTGAGGACAACTAGAAAACAGAACTTGGTTTTAAATTTTATGACTATCTAAAATAATTGAGTTCATTGGAGAAATGATTGCTTCCAGGGTGAGGGCAGGGGAATATCATATAGACTTTGGTCATCTTCAAGGTCTGAAAAGTAAAGTATTCAAAGGCTAACAGCGATATGCAGAATGACAAAAGAAGTGGCTCCAACTGCTCAAATGAAACAATTTAAATATGTAAAAGAAAATAAGAGGACATAAGTGAGACAATTGACAATATTTGAGTGAGGTCTGTAGATTAGTTACTGTTCTTTTTCAATTTCTGATTTCTGGCAATTAAACTATTTTAGTATATGGAGATTCTGGCTGAAGGATGTATGGATATTATTTGTACCACTTTTACAACTCTTTTTTTTTTTTTTTTTGGAACCGGGGATCAAACTCGGATCCTTGCGCTTGCAAGGCAGGCGGCGAAATCACTGAGCTAAATCCCCAGCCCAACTCTATTTAAAAATGTAAATCATTCTCTAGATTAAAATATTTTTTAAAAAATAAACCCAGACTAATGTTTATAATGATAACCCATTAAATAGTACATGCATCCATTACTGGTACACAAGTGTGAGTAGAAGATATGAAACTTTCTTCAAAAATTTTAGCTTGTATACAAGTACCTGTATACACAAAATAATGGAGTTTGAAATAAATGTTTTTACTCACAAATATAATAACTTATTCAGTAAGGTTTGCACAAGCTCTAAGGAATAACAATAAAATATTCACTCAGGCATTCATACACTGAGTTAAAAATAAATGAGTTTTCTATTACATTCGAAGACTCCTATATATTCTCTCTAATCCCATCCAATTACCAACTTGCACAGTAGTTAACTTGTCATGAAATTTTGTATTATAATTTCCTTGATTATAGCATAGATTTATCACATATATTTCTATCCCAAATATATTAATACTTTAATTTAGAATGTTTATGATATCTGTATAAAATGAACATGTTTTCATAGAGTATTATATGAAATATTTTTTTCTTTTTATAATTCTTAGATTCAGTTTTAATCTTATATGTAACTATAATATTCTCATTTTTTAATGTAGACCTCTTTTGTTTGAATATAACACAGAGTACTGTATTTTTATATTTTTAGTTGATGGATGTTTGGATTGCCTTCATTTTTATGCTATATGACAAATACCAATGTAATAATTATTCCTGACCATGTCTCAAGACTTGGTAATAGATTTCTATTTAAATATCAAGAGCAGAATTAGTATATTTTATACATATGGGCAGGGCAGGTGATTATGAAGCAAAAGCTTGAGCCACAGTTAATCCGAGGCTTGCCAGAACACAATGCAATCCTCACATAACACCAGAGGAAAGGGGCCAGGAAGAGTTGCTTTGAGTTGATCTCTCATTCAATTCCTTATTTCCCTTGCTTCTTAAACAGTTTCCCATCACCTCCCAAATTTTAATTAGCCTTTGGCTATCTGCCCTGCCCATTTCAGAGTAGAACTACAGAATATGAAATCTCTTTACTATAGTTTTTGTATTGCTTTGTTCTTGTTTTTATTTTTTCTTTTTCTTGATATCCTGTCTTTTTCATCAGTTTTCTGAATCTTGAATAATTATCCTTTGCACTTCAGCCTTGTTTCTAATCTCTTTCTCTTTTATTTCTCTGTTTTTTTTCATTTATCCTCTTCATATTCACTCCAGAGTGTAAAATCATTTTATTAAGTGGATATTTACTGTATACAATTTTCTGTTTGGTTTTAGATTTTATTATAACCATAAAAGTTTAGCTATGGTTATAACATACCCCATTAGAAGATATCAGTTTGTCATTTTCTGGACTGTGCTTGATGCTATTGCTATTACTGGTCATACTATTTTACCTAAAGTGACATAGTTGTTGTGATCAGTTGTTCTTCCTTGTATGACAAGACTGAGACTGTTTGGGGGTCATAAACAATACCATAGGCCAATGCCATAGAACTTGGTGCTAGACCAAACAGACACCAACATTTAATCCCTAAAAATTGAACAGACAGAATCTCAGGATAGACTCACAAGCCAAAAGCCAGTCACAACTAGAAGACATCTCTGAAAAGTTTTCATTTCCTAAAGAGATCTTGGTACTATTAACAAAGCTACCTACCATAAGCAATTTACAAATATCATTGCAGAAAACAAAGAACAAAATAGAAAATGTGAAAAAACAGAAGCAAGATGCAACCCCAGAACTCTAGGTCACCCAAAGCAAATCCTGGGAGGAATGAGGTGGAATAAATAAAAAATTACCCAGCTGGACTTTCCGAAATTGTAGCAATAGAAGTAGCAAAGATGAATGAGATTATAGAAAAAAACAAATCACAAATAACTGCACAGTTTACTAAAGAGATGCTGACCATAATGAAGGACATGGTTAGTGAATCTAGAGTAGATACAGATAAAAAAAATAGAGGAGCTTCAGAAAGCGACAGAAATTATAAGTGCCCAATACTGAAAAGAACTGAATTCCATAAAAAAATATTCAAATAGATAGCCAGGAGATTACAAAGTTTGTCAGGGCCAGGGATTTAGCTCAGTGGTTCTGGCACCTGCCTTGCAAGTGCAAGGTTCCAAGTTCGATCTCTGGTACCAAGCAAAAAAGTTTATCAAAGCTACACACAGTAGAATCAATCAATGAAAATACAAAATATCAGATCTAGAACACAGGTTTGTGGTTAGCAATGACCAAATCAAAGACTTCTTATAAATAGCAAGGGAACAGGAAATATCAATCAAGCAGCTGCTATATGACAAAAAGAAAAATTAACAAGATAAATCAGATTAAATGAAAAATCAGTAGAAAGCACAAAGGACATAGAAAGCCTGTTCACAGATGTAACTGTAGAAAACTTTCGAAGAATGAAAAAAGTATTTGATTTACAGATAGCTGAGCCATGTAGAATCTTAATTAGCCATGATTGGAAAAAACTACAACAAGGCATATAATAGTCAAGATTCCAGAAACTAAGCACAAGAACAAAACATTAAAAGATGATCAAGAAAAAAAAACACCTATAAGGAAAACACATAAGAATCACAGTAGACTTCTCAACACAAATCCTTAAGTCAAGGAGAGCTTGGAATGATGTATTTCAAGCCCTAAAAGTAAACAAACCCTAACCCATATTGATGTACCTTGCAAAACTATCTTTCAAAATTTATGAAGAAATAAAGTACTTACATGATAAATGACACCTGAAGAAATTCTTTACCACCAAACCAGCACTCCAAAAAGTTCTGAAGGATATTCTAGGGAAAGAAAAGAAAGATAACAATTCCATGAATTCCAGTAGAGTGAATCCACCAGGCAAGGCAAGGAATTATATAGAAGGGAAAGAAAATGGACAGGAAATTAATTTTACAAGGATAAGTCAATATGTATCAGTTATAACCATCAAAGTAAATGATCTCAATTCAATAATTTAAAAAACAAATTGGGAGAATGGATCAAGAATCAAGATTCAACAATATGCTGCATATAAGAAACACATTTAATTCAAAAAGAAATGCATATACTGTAAGTTAAAGAATGGAAAATATTACTCCATGCAACAGGAACCCCCCTCCCAAAAAAGCAGATGTAGGTATTCTATTTTCAGACAAAATGGATTTTGAGCCAAGACTGATGAGAAGAGACAAAGGTCACTACATAGTTGTTAAGGGAACATTTAAAGAGGAAAGGTAACAATCATAAATATATGTACACCAAATACAGATACAGCCAATTATATAAAACAAACATTAATCAATATGAAAAATAATATAAAAACAGTACAATTGTAATGGGGGAATTGAATAACCCACTGTTACAAATAGACAGATCAACTAGACAAAAATCAACAAAGAAATATCAGAGATAAACCTTTGAACAAATGGACTTAGTAAATATCTACAGAGTACTCCCCCCTACAGTAAAAGAATACAAATTCTTTTCAGCAGCCTGGACTTTCTCCAATCTAGACCAAATATTAGCTTATAGTGATATAGGGCACAAAGTAATCCAAAAGTGCTATAGGGCAGCAAGTAATACACATAAGCAAAAATAATCCAAACAAGGGGAATGTAACTCCCAACTTACTAAATATCTGAAACCTAAATTCATGTTCTCTAAAATCAAAGAATGAAATCTAGGAACAATGGAGGTTAAGTATAGGAAAAATTTATTGAGAGAAAGATGGCATCTGTCTAAGAGACAGAAGGGGGACTAGAAAGTGGGTAGCCCACCCCCCCACACACTCTTTTCAAAGGTATTTTATTGAGCAAAGCCAGGAGGTGAGGCGGTTTCAAGTTTAGACAAAACTATAAGACTCAATGGAAAATTGCAAGTTGGACATGAGGTGGGACAAAACCATGATCAACCAATAAGATTACAAGTCACCCACATAATATTAATTAAATGGGAATCAAATAGGAAAACAAGTGATATACAAGAATTTCTGAAAAGGAAATGGCTAGGGAGATTGATGTCTATTTGTAATATCAATCACTGCTATTCATCTCTAGGGGAAGTAGTACCTCTTTTCTTTTTATAATGCTAACTAGTGAATATGCCTCAATTGCTTTTCTATGCTGAGGGCCCAATTTTGTCCAAATGCCTTATAATAATTTCTAACTAATTAGCTATCTATAATAATAGAACACGCTAAAGTAAATGCAAAAAATTTGAAATTTTCCCATGCATGTTATCAAATAACAGTGCAATTAAATTAGAAATCAATGGCAAAAGAAACCTCAAAAATTACATAAACACATGGAAATTAAATAAAACCCACCTGAAAAACCAATATGTCACAGATGAAATTAAAGAAAACATTAGACAGTTTCTACAAATAAATGATAATGACAGTATGGCACTGAAACTTATAAGATGGAATGAAACAGTCCTATGAGGGAAATTTATAGCAGTGAATTTCCACGTCAGTAAAACAGAACAAGCTCAAATACATAAACTAATGTTGAACCTTAAGCTGCTAGAAAAAGAAGAGCAAGTCAGGCCCAAAGCTTGTAAGAAATTATAAAGATCATAGAATAAATTAATGCAATAGAAACTAGAAAATAATACAAAGAATTGAAAAATCAGTTCTTTGGCAGATTAACTAAAGCTGACAAACACTGAGCCAACTTTATAAAGCAAAAAGGCCACTGAGTGGCCTTTTATCTGCTGCTCACCAGTACACCAATTCCTGGGTTCAGAATGGTTGCCTGAAAGATCCCTGAGCTGACCGGTTGTCTGGGTGAGCTTCTGGCTGGTGCCTGTGCACTCTGGATGGTATCTAGGTGTGCCTTTGGCTAGGGCCTGCCCCCCCAAGTAGCTGTTGTCTGGGAGGGTCTTTGGCTGGGGGCTGTGCAGCACAGTTCCTGGTGTCTGAGCAGGCTTCTGGCTGGGGTCTCCACGCAGTTACCAATGGTATAGCAGAGAGCCTATGGCTCTTACTTGTGGGCTTCTACTGCTCTTTTCCAGGCAGGCCCTTGGCTTGAGCCTGTGTGCCCAAGCAGAGGGTGTCAGAGTGGGGGCCTGGGTGGACCTGCCTGAAGCCTTGCTGCTCTGATCCACACTGCTACTCGCAGCGTTCTGCGTGCAATTACAGATGGTATCGAGGTGGGCCTCTGTCTGATGCTTGTGTGCCTGTGCAGCTATTTTCCAGGTAGGCCTTTGGCTTTGGCCTGTGTGCCAAATCTGCTGGGGTTTGTGGAGGCCCCTGGCTGGATCTGCCTGCAGCCGCCCCACTCTGGTCCACAACGCTGCCCACCAGGATCTGCTTGAACTTACTGATGGTATTGGGCCGGGCTTCAAACTTAGTTGGTTTTTAGCGTCATTCCATTGTGATCTGAAAAGATATCAGAAATTATGTCAAATTTTGCATTTGCTTTTTGGTCTAAATTATGTACTATTTTGAAGAGTGATATGGAGTTAAGGGAAGATCCTCTTGGCAAAGAGCCGCGCATTCAAGCTTACTAATCTTGAAGGCCCAGCAGGCTGTGGCCAAAGGGGATGAAAGGTCATTCCCGAGATAGTTTGCTTGTGCTGCTGACTCTGCTCCAAGAAGAGATCACGCCCCCTGTCATACTTCCCATAGCTGCAATCCTGTTTGTCTTGCCTTGGTTCCCTTGAAGGAACATCCTGAGAAGTGTCTCAGCCCGTTTCTGTAGAGATTAGAGTGCATTCATAGAGAAGAAAACATTAAACAACACCTGCTGTTTATGCATTCACCTTAAATAACCGCTGTAAGTACTATATAAGAGATGTATGAACCAAGAATAAACATCCTGCTGTTCTTCAGGACCCCCTGTGTCCCGCTTCTGTTTCTTTGCGGCCCTCCACTCTCGGCCCCTATCTTCTCGAGGCCGAACAACAGAAGAGCACTCCATTAGCTACAAAAAAATACGTGTATTCTGTAATTATAGGATGGAATGTTCTGTGGAAGTCTGTTAAATCTATTTAATCTATGATGCATTTTATTTATTATGTTAATTTTTCGTCTAGATGGCCTATCAATTGGTGCAAAATATTGAAGTTACCCATTGCTCTTGTATTGGAATCTATGTGGCCACTTATATTGAATAGTGTTTTCTTATGAAATTGGATGCACTGATGTTTTGTGCATATGTATTTATAATTGTTCTGTCTTTTTTATGGATTCTTTCATTAACTAGTATGTTGTGATCTTCTTTGTCATTTCTCAGTAATTTTGTGTTGAATACTACTTTGTAAGATGTAAGTATGGCTACTCTTGCTTGTTTTTGGATTACATTTGTATGGAGTATAATTTTCATCCTATCATATCTAAACTGCATATGTTTTTACTACTGAAGTGTGTGTCTGCAGGCAGCTAAGGGCTGGGTCTTGTTTTTAATCTAGTTTGTCATTTTGTGAGTGTAAATTACAGAATTAAGGTAATTTACATTCACAATTATAGAAAGTCATGTACTAATATCTGCTATTTTGTGGTTTTATTAATGTTTGATTTTTTCCTAAGTCTAAATAGTTTAGCTACTCTTATTTTGTATGAAGAATTCCCTTGAGCATTTTCTTCAGTGGAGGCTTAGTTGTCATGATTTTTTTTTATGCTTATCTTAGGTCTGTATTTTTCCTTCCATTTTAATGGACATCTTTGCTGGATATAGTATTGTAGGCTGGCAGTTTTTTTCTTTCAGGGCCTGAAATACATTGTTCCATACCTTTCTACCCTTTTGTAGGAAATTTTGCAGTTTTACCTCTATAAATAACTTCATGTTTCTCTCCTGTAGCTTTCAACATTTTTCCTGGCTTTATAAAATTGACATTTTAAATGCAATATGACATGTTATGGTCCTTTTCTGGTCATGCCTGCTTTAGATTCTAAATGCTTACGATACCTGCTTATTCACAGTTTTCCTAAGTTTTGGGAAGTTTTTAGTTATTATTTCATTTAATAAATTTTCTATGCCTTTAATCTGAATCTGTTATATTCAAAAACTTTGTAAGACTGGTCTTTTGACCATGTGACAAATTTTTTGGATTTTTCAGAATTTATTTTTATTAGTATCCAAATGTAATAATTCACCAACTTTATTTTCAAGCCCTAAGATTATTTCTTTTTCTTTATTCAGTTTATTGATGAGACATTCTACTAAATTTTTAATTTTACTTATTCTACTTTTCTTTTCCAACTTTTCTATTCAGTTATTTTACAGAATCTTCAGTTTATTGATGAGACATTCTACTAAATTTTTAATTTTACTTATTCTACTTTTCTTTTCCAAGTTTTCTATTTGGTTATTTTACAGAATCTCTGCTTTTTGTCATTGTTGTTGTCAAATTGCTCCTTCATAGCATTCCTTATCTATCTAAAGTAATTCAGCTGATTGTAATCCTGTTAAAGTTATTGATCATTTAAAAAATGAGTATTTTAATCACTTCTCGGACTTTTGGCTAAGATCAAGTGTAAAAAATCAGTATTTTAAATTCTTTGTCCACCATTTCATTAATTTATTTTATCTTTGCCATAGTTATTGACAAGTTACAGATCTTTTGAGGAGTTGTTTTGGCTTCTTTTTTCATATTTCTTGTCTTTCTCTGTTAGCATTGGTGCATTTGTTTGAATATATATTTCTTCTACTTTCATATGAGGAACTTCTTAGTGACTAGCTTCCTTTTGCAGGCTTAATTACCAGTATGACTTAGAGAGGACAAAATAAATTTCAGTAATAATGACACCAGAAAAGTAAACTAGATGTTTAAATAAGGTAAAATTTATAGCACAATTAATAGCAGAAAACAAAACAACAATAATAGTACAGAACAAATTAAAAGGACAAATTAAGAAAGGATAATAATAATAAAGTAATCATAGTAATTAATGGAGGAGGTGGAGAAATGGGAAAATGGAAGAAGCATGATAAAAATAAAGAAAATGAAGGGTAGATAAGAGAGCAAGAAAGGAAAGAAAGAAAAACATTACTGAGTTTTATGTTGAAAGGGGGGAAAGTGAGGGGAATCATGTAATCTGGTGGGCTTGATTCTAGGCTTTCAAATCAAATACCCTCATAAAATGTCACATAATGTCCCTTGCTCCTCATCACTGAGGTTGATTATGCCAATCACTGTGCCTTCTACAGCCTGAACTTCTTGATACTTAGACTTCTCAGGGGGTCTGCATCTAATCAACCTCTGCAAGGTGGTCTCTTATGGCTGTCTTCCACCCAGTCATTGTGGTAGGGTATCATCAAAGATGCTTATGTGTGGTTGTTCTGTGGCTTCAGATTCTCAGAGGAGCTCAGTCTCAAACATAATTTCCCTTTTTAAATGAATCTTGGTTATGGTGAGTGCTTGAGATATGGTGAGTGCTGCATTGGATTTCCTCTCCTCTCTCCTCTCTGACATGTGAGAAATGTCATTTTCGGAAAAAAATACCACACAACAGATAGGTTTTTCCTGGGGCTGGTATTTCTGTACTTTTGTTTGTCACTGGGGATGTCTATCTTCTCTGGGCTTGACTTTTGCTTGAGGAGCTGGGGTTAGCATGATAAACCGATTCTTTTCTCTACCTTGTCTTTCTGTTTCTTCATAATATTTAGTGGCCATGTTCCCTCTTTACTGATGATCAGGTCCCTTCTCTTTCTTCTTGTTGAGAAGATTTTTCTAGCTATCTCAATTCCAGGGTTTGGAGAGTCTGTAAACTGCTGCTTGCAACATTTTGGTACTCAATACAGATCACACATTTTTAAAAATTAATATATTCTGTTTTCAACAGAAGAGTTAGAGGACATAGTTTACCATACTATAAAAAATGAAATTCCATACATGTTTATATTCATTGGCATGTATTCACATATCTTTACTCACATAAATCAAAATTGGCAAGTGATACATTATACTTGTGATTAATAAGCAATTAAGAAATTACTAATGCACTGTTATGTTTAAATTGTATATATTGTTCATTGTACATATTATTTAGCATTTTATAGTCCAACCCAATTATGTAAAAAATATTTAGATATAAATCTACATACACCTTGAGAATAATGACCTAAATACAAGTATCTTGCCATCTGAATCATTTTATCTCTAAAATTTACTCCTATAATCTGTAGGATAAGAATGTCTAAAGAGTTTCATGCCAAGTGATATAACTTTCATTTCTTATAAATTGATGTTTAAACTTTGTTCATTTTATACTATTTCTGCATTTAGTAAGCAACTAATTAATTTTGGGGGGATTTTTGTTTTGAAGTAATATTTCTGTAGTAGCTTAATTATATTATTTAAGTTCCATGTAATTGAACACTAACCAAAACATTTGGTTATATGTGAATAAAGTGAAACAACTTTTATTTTCTTATATTCGTCAGATATTTTTATACAAAATATGGTTTTATTTTGAGTCATTTGTGTATTAATTCAAAAATTCAACATTTCTTGATTATTTGCTATTTAATTTCATTTACAAAAACATGTCTAGTATGTGTTGAATGTAATTTGTTTTCTGCTTTACTCATTCATTGCCATCATTTTTCTTCATGTAAACAAATTTTTATTTTTAAAATCAATGAAAATCAAACTTCATTTCACTTATTGAACTAATCATTTATAAAAATATGACAATTTTGTTTTCTTGATTTTTCTTCAATCACTTATTTCATGTTCTTATCTTTCTAGTAAAACATTTGAATATAAAATATTTTTGGAACATTCACATATAGTAACACTAGAGGATAAAAAGAAAGATACTACTGTGAATAACTTTATTCATTCATTAAGTTTATTGGTATATTTTAGGTATATATTATGATCACATTCATTGTTGAGAATTCATACCTATACGTGGTATATCTTGATTCTTCTTTTATCCCCTTAACCTTTCCCTCCCTTACAACACTTCACCCCTCCAAATTTAAAAAAAAAAATTTGTTTCCATTTTTCTGTCTTTTCACATGTTTTCTTTCCCTTCTTTATTTTCCCCTTAAAACCATCCCAATTCCCCTACCTCTTTGGACTTTTTCTTCCTATTTCATGTTATCTATTATATATTTTGATACTCATTTACACTTTGTTTCTCACACCAGAAAAACTATTCAGTATTTTCACCTGTGTGTCCCATTTATTTCACTTAAGAGCCTGGCCTCAATGTTCATTTAGCTACAATTATGTCTACTTTATCATTCTTTATGTCTGAGTAGTATTCCATTTTATTAAAAAACACATCTTTATTCACTCACCAGTTGATGGCTATTTGGGCTTTTTCCAAGATTTCTCTATTACCCAGTGTGCCACTATAAACATGGGTGCACATATATCGCTGTGATATGATTCTTTTAAATCTCTTGGGAGGGTACTCAGCAGGGAAATAGCTAGGTTAAATGGAATCTCTAGTCCTAGTTCTTTGAGGTATCTCCATACTGATTTCCACAGTGGTTGCATCAGTCTGCACTCCCACCAACAATGGAGAAGGGTTTCTTTCTCCCCACACGCCCTCCAGCATTTGTTATTGGTTGATTTCTTGATAGCAGCAATACTTTCTGGGGTGAGGTAAAATCTCAGTGTTGTTTTCATCTGCATCTCTTGGATTACCAGTGATGTTGAACATTTTTTCATATATTTATTTGTGGCTTTTCCTTCTTTGTCTGAGAAATGTCTGTTCAGTTCAGACGCCCATTTTTGAATTGGGTCTTTGAGTTTGGGGGGTCTGATTTTTTTCAGTTCTTTATATATTGTAGATAGTAGTCCTTTGTCTGAGGTATAGCTGCTAAAAAATTTTTCCCACATTGTAGGTTGTCTCTTACCTCTGTTGGTTATTTCTCTTGCAGTGCAGAAGCTTTTAATAAGATGAGATCCCAGTTGTTGATTCTTTTTGCTAGTTCCTATGCTACTGAGGTTTGGTTCATAAAGTCTTTTCCAATGCCAGTGTCTTCA
The DNA here is from genome assembly GCF_000247695.1 of Heterocephalus glaber. The sequence continues at coordinate 522,181 of NW_004624851.1, read as the reverse complement.
AGAGTTCTACCTAACTTATCTTCCAGCAAGTTTAGTGTTTCTGTTTTAATATTTAGATCTTTAATCCACTTTGATTTTAGTTTAGTGCATGGTGATAGGTATGGGTCTAGTTTTAATCTTTGGCAGGTTGAAATCCAGTTTTCCAACACCATTTATTAAACAGGTTATCTTTCATCCAGGGAAAATGGGTGGCTCCTTTGTCAAAGATGACATGGCTCAGTATTTCTAGAGTTGTTTCTGCATCTTCTAATCTTTTCCACTAATCCTCAGGTCTGTTTCTTTGCCAGTACCATGCTGTTTTTATCACAGTAGCTTTGTAGTATAGTTTCAAATAGGGGATTGTGATTCCCCTTGTCATGTCTCTGATGCCTATAATTGCTTTTCCTAGTCTAGGTCTCTTCTGGTTTCAGATGAATTTTTGGATTTTTTTCTCTAGTTCTATGAAATATTCTGTTGCAATTTCAATCGGTATGGGACAAAATCTGTATAGTGGTTTTGGAAGTATGGGCATTTTTCACTATATTGTTTCTTCCTACCCAGGAACAAAGGATGTCTTTCCATTTTCTTATATCCTTTCGATCTCTTTTTTCAGGGTGCTGTAGTTTTCAGTGTAGAGATCTTTTGCTTCCTTTGTTAGACTGATTCCTAGATATTTCATTTTTTTGATGCTATTGTAAAAGGAATTGTTTCCCTAATTTCTCTCTCACTGAGTCTGTTATTTGTGTATAAGAAGGCTATTGTTTTTTTTTTTAGTGATGACCTTGTATCCAGTTACTCTACTGAATCTGTCAATAAAGTCTAGAAGTCTTTTGGTGGATTTTTTGGGGTCTTCTATGTAGAGTATCATATCATCAGCAAATAATAACAGTTTAATTTCTTCCTTTCCTATCTTTATTCCTTTTATTTCTTTCTCTTTTCTAATTGCTGTGGCTAATGTTTCCAGAACTATATTGAACAGGAGTGGTGATAGTGGGCATCCTTGTCTTCTTCCTGATTTTAACATAAAAGTTTTCAGTTTTTGACCATTTAGTATGATGTTGGCTGTTGGTTTTTCCTACAGAGTCTTAATCAGGTTGAGATAAAGACCTTCTATTCAAATTTTCTGTAGGGTTTTTAATCATGAATGGGTGTTGGATTTTGTTGAATGCTTTTTCTGCATCTATTGGGATGATCATATGTTTTTTGTCCTTTGCTCTGTTAATATAGTGCATTACATTTACTGATTTACGGATGTTGAAACATCCTTGCATCCCTGGGATAAATCTGACTTGGTCAGGGTGTATGATCTTCTTGATGACCCTCTGTATTCTGTTTGCCTGTATCTTGTTGAAGATTTTTGCATCTGTTCATTAGGGAGATTGGTCTGTAGTTCTCTTTTTGTGTTGGGTCTTTCCCTGGTTTTGGAATCAAAGTAACACTTGCCTCCAGGAATGAATTTGGAAGTATTGCTTCCCTTTCAATTTCATTGATGAGATTAAAGAGTAATGGCAATAGTTCTTCTTTAAATGTCTTGTAGAATTCAGCAGTGAAGCCATCAGGACATGGGCTTTTATTTGGTGCTAAATTTTTTAATCACATTTTCAATTTCAGTCATTATAATTGGGGTGTTTAGGATTTCTATATCTTCATTTAATGTTGGCATTTTGTATGTATCTAGGAATCTGTCCATTTCTTCTGTGTTTTCCATTTTATTAGAGTATAGTTTCTCAAAGTAGGTACTGATGATCCTCTGGATTTCTGCTGGATTTGTTGTGACCTCACCATTTTCATTCTTAATTGCATGGATTTGAGCTTTTTCTTTCCTTTTTCTGATAAGATTGTCTAAAGGTTTATCAATTTTATTTATTCTTTCAAAAACAACTCTTTGATTCATTGATTTTTTTATTGTTCTCTTACTCTCCATTGCATTGATTTCTGCTCTGATCTTTATAATTTCCTCTCTTGTGTGAGCTTTGGATTTGTTATGCTCTTCTTTTACTAGGAGCTTGAGGTTCTGCATTAGGTTGATTATTTGAGTTCTCTCCATATTCCTAATATTGTCATTCACTGCTATGAATTTCAGGTGTAGAACTGCCTTCATTTTGTCCCATAGATTCCTCTCTGTTGTACTGGCATTATCATTTACTGGTAGAAACTGTCTAATTTCTTCTTTAATTTCTTCAGTGACTCATTGGTTGTTCAGGAGGGTGTTATTCAATTTCCATGTGTTTGCGGGCCTTTTGCATTTTCTTATGTTATTGACCTCCAAATTTATTGCACTATGGTCTGATAATATACAGGGGGTAACTTCAATTCTTTTACATTTACTTAGACATGTTCTATGAGCTAGCATGTGGTCTCTTTTGGAGAATGACCCATGTGCAGCCAAAAAGAATGTGTATTCTATTTTTGTGTGGTGGAACACTCTGTAAACATCTATTCAGTCCATTTGTTCAACAGCTTGGTTCAGTTTCAGAATTTTGTTGTTAATTTTTTGTCTAGATCATCTGTCTGTATGTGATAGTGGGGTATTGATGTCCCCCAATACAATTCTATTAGTGCTTATTTGGTTTTCCCTGTCCATTAATATTTCTTTTGTAGAGTTGGGGGCATTTGCATTTGGTGCATATATATTTCTGATTGTCATCTCTTCCTCTTGGATTGTTCCCTTCTTAAGGATGTAGTGACCATATTTGTCTCTCTTAATTAGTTTTGGTTTGAAATCTACTTTGTCTGCAAATAAGATTGCTACCCCTGCTTTTTCTGGGTTCCTGTCACATGGATGTTTTCCATCCATTTACCTTCAGTCTATGAATTTCTTTTTGAGTTAGGTGTGTTTCTTGTATGGAGCATATTGTTGTATTTTGCTTCTTAATCCATTCTGCCAGTCTACTTCTTTTGATTGGTGAATTGAGTCCATTTACATTGATGATTATAATTGATAGATATTTACTTATCCTTTTCATGATGTTTTACTGTTGTTGGCTCTTTCATCTTTTATTTTCCCCCTTTACCTTTAGTTTCTTGCCTTTCCTGGTGGCTTCACTCTTTTGGGCCTCATGGAGTTGTAATCTTCATTGTCTTTTTCTAGGATATTCTTTAGAACTGTTTGAAGTGCTGGTTTGGTGTTCATTAAATTTCTCAGGTGTTCTTTGTCATGAAAGTATCTAATTTCCCCACTGATTTTCAAAGAAAATTTTGCAGAATACAACAGTTTGATTGGAGGTTATTTCCTTTTAGGGCTTGAAATACTTCACTCCAGGCTCTCCTTGACTTGAGGGTTTGTTTTGAAAAGTCTGCCATGATTCTGATGGGCTTTCCTTTGTAGGTGATTTGTTTCATTTCTCTAACTGTTTGCAGGATTCTGTTCTTCTGTTGGGTTTCTGGGATTTTGACTATTATATCTCTAGGTAGATTTTTTTTTTTGATCGTCGCTAGTTGGAGTTCTATATGCATCACTCGTCTGTATGTCTAATTCTCTACCTCTGTCTGGGAAGTTTTCTACTATTACTTACGTGAACACATTTTTATGTCAATTGTACTTTTTCATGCTTTTTCATGGACTCCTATCAGTCTTATGTTATTCTTCTTTGCATCATCTAGCATTTACTGGACTGATTTCTCATGATCCATTTCTATTTTGAAGAAATCTCTGTTTTCATGGTCATTAACCACCATCCTGTCTTCTACATCTGATATTCTATCTTCAAAGTCCCTTAATCTGCTGTGCATACTTTCAATGGATTTTTTAATCTCCTGGATAGCTCTTTGAATCTGTTTCATGGATTCCATTTCTTTATGTTGGGTGTTCATGGTTTCCATTTCTTTCTTATGTTGGGCATTCATAGTATCCAGCATGTTTTTGAGCTCATCTGTTTTTATCTGTTTCTGTTCTAGAGCTTCTAATCATGTCTTTCACTCTGCTTACCATATCTGGGTTTATCTGGGTGATTATTTCTGCTTTGAATTTTTCTAGAGCCTCATTCATCTGTTTTGTTACTTCCTGTGCTATCAGTTCAGGGTGTCCAGGTGATT
>NW_004624851.1:412111-444606 GCF_000247695.1 Heterocephalus glaber | reverse complement strand
CAATTCCTGAAGCTGTAAAATGCAATATTAAGGTAACAGTTTCTAATGAGATTACTCTCTGCTTCCAAGATGAGATATTTTTCCTGTATACTTAAGTGAAAGGGAACACTGTGTCTTCATGTAGAAATGGAGCAGAACAGAATGAAACTACTCTCACAAGTCCTTTATGTAGTGGCATTGATTTGTTTACAAGAGCAGAGCCATAGTGACCTAAACACCCTACATTAGGTCCCACCTCCCAACACTTGCATCTTGTATTAACTTCCTATCACATGAATTTCTTTTAATCCATTAATTTTATTGGTACATTTAGGTATACAATATGTTGGCATTCATCATTTGGAATTTGTACTTATACATGATATATCTTAATTCTTATTTTTCCCCATCCCACTGCTCTCCCTTCAACCCCTCCACCCCTCCCTACCTACAAAGACTTTGTTTCCATTTTTGCTTTTTCTCATATTAACTCCATTCCCTTCGTTCTTTTCCCCTAACTCTCCCACTTCCCCTTCCCCTTTGCATCTTTTCTTCCTATTTCTATTTCATATTATCTATTATACCTTTTAGTCCTTATTTACACTTTCAATTTCTCACACTAGAGAAACTATTCTGTATTTACACATGTGTGTCCTATTTATTTCACTTAAGAGTATGGCTTCAATGTGCATCCATGCAGCTATAAATGTCTCTAGTTTCTCATTCTTTATGGCTGAGTAGTACACCATTTTATAAAAAAAAAAAACACACACATTTTCTTTGTCTAGTCTCCAGTTGATGGGCAATTGTGCTGTCTCCAAGTTTTAGCTACTACAAACTGCCTATCACATGAATTTTGAGAGGCACACACAGATAAATCATAGCAACATTGTATTGTAATGATTTGTTAGTATATTCTTATAATTTATCATACCTTATACACTTAAAGTCTACATGGTATTTATTACTAAATCTTTTGTACTGATATCAGAATCTAATATAAATAAGAAATGTAAATATTGTCTGAATAAATTAAGTTTTAGAAGTTAAATAGAGGAAATAAAATATAAATAAAATATATATTTTAATACTGTGTGGAGGCTTTTGCCTGATAAGTAAAAGCATCATTATTTTTGCATTGTGGGTTATTTCAGCTCTCCTTCCAAGTCCTGTCTAGTAGAACTTCTATTTTAAAAATTAGTGAGTGAAATAAGTGAGGAAGACAGCCAAAGTGAGACACTACCAATATTTGTAGGTTTTACATGACCCTCTGGTAGTATTTCTGTCAAATAAATGAGTTGAGTTTTTGGAAGTTAAGTTTGGCTCCCTGGGAGAATGGACTACACTGTATCCAATCTGAAACTCATGCATCACTTGAGTTCTATACAACTGACTCTAGGCATCTCTTTTGATTTAGGTCTAGATGGCCCCCTCAGGCCTCATGTGCTCATAGGCGGGACTTTTGGGGGTAATTGGTTCAGAAGGCATGATACTCATTGGTGGATTATTCCACTGATGAGTTTATAGCTAAATGTTATGTGAGAGGTAAAACCTGGTTGGAGGAGGTGGGACACTGGGACATGGCCTCAAATGATATATCTCCCTTCCTTCTTCCTTGATCTCTCTCACTGTTTCCCACTACCATACTATGAGCTAATTCTCTGCTGCCATACAGTCCTGCATTGAGGCTGGTTGACTGTAGGCTGAAACCTCTAAAACCATCAGCCAAAATAAACATTTCCTCCTTAGGGTTGTGGGTGTTTGGTATTGTGTCTCAACAAAGAGAAAGTAACAAAGATAGCATCATAAAGGAATTGGACTCAAAGTAAGGAGGGTAATCAAATATGGAAAATTTAGTTTGTACAAGGGTTCTCTTTGGTTTGTATAGTAGGTTTTTCATTATAGGCTATTGTAATCATAATTTCTAGCCAATGTGAAGGAGAATAACATTTAGAATATTAGTAACAGCTTTCAAAATCAGTATATTCACTTGTTCTATAAATCTTATAGTACTTGTTTTAACATCCTTTGTATGTGTCATTATATTTGTTTTTGCTTATTGAAATATATGATGATATTCATATTTGTGAGTAGACTTTTTCTTTGCACTTTATCACATCACTCATAAACTGCAATATGTTTTATTTTTATTCTTTCAAATGTCTTGCCACCAATCAGTTGCTATTCAGAGAAGAGTAAAAAACTAAAAATGGAAAGTTGCTTTGTAATATCCTTGAAAAATAACATTATAATGAAGCAAGATAGAGGAAGCATCTTATGATTATATTTTAAAGAGCAAAACTTTTTAAAAGGAAGGTGGTGTCTAAGGTTTAAGAACAATTAAACTAATTAGAATTTAAAATGATATTTGGAAATAATTTTAATTGATGAAACAATGCCACTGAACATCACAATATGACAATGCTTGACTTAAATATTTATAGATTTTTTTCAAAAATTGTTTTTGAAGACTCCTAAATCATTCCAAAACCTAATTCAATGAACTGTTAAAGTAAATATAAAGATTAGGCTTAACTACCTAAAATTTGAAAGTTTTATTAGATTTCAATAAAATATATGTAGTAAGTTTTACAGATGGTACTCATTATAAACTCACAGTAATCCCACTGCAGCACTATATTAATATTAATTTTATCTTTAAATATTATGGAACACTCCACATATTTTCAGCAGACCTTATAACACTGAAGAGATTTCTGAAAATTTAAAAAAATAAATTGTACAAAATTATAATTATAACTATAATTATAATTTTTCCAGTGCTGTTCTTTCTTGCAGTAAAAAATAATAGCCAGACATTTGGAACAGTCCCCAGGCTGCTTTTTTTTAATGAGCTGTTGCGTGATTTCATGAAAAGGTTGTCATGATGATTAAAAGTGTAGTCTGGAGTTTTTATCCAGACTGTACCATTAGCAACCAGTTTCTGTAAATGGATCCAGAAATAAAACACTGGTGAGAGGAGAAGAACAAAAAGAAAAGAGGAATGAACACAAATAAATGTAACATCACAGGGAAATGCAAAATCATGTTAGTGCAATATTGATCACAAACTCTTATTACACCTCATCATAGACTTTTTACAGATGTGGCTTTGCTAAAAAAAATACAAAAAAAAATTTCCACTTACTATTAAGGCTCATAGTTCAAACAAACAATATTTGTCAGCCTTAGGTTTCAAATACAGTTAAGATATTGACTCTTTTGATAATGTGTTTGCTGCTTAACTCAAAAACCATACAACAACAAAAAATCAATGAAATAGATCAGTTTGAAATTTCTGCTTTTTAGAACATAATAAAATAGACTTTTAAAATTGTATCTGGCTATATATTTCACATTCACATGGAAATGTGCTAATAATGTCTTTGATAAAGTCCAAAATTGTTTTTGAACAGAACTCATGATTATCCTCGTATTCTAATATATACTTGGAAAACAGAACTCTTGGTGTATGTGCTGCCAATGTGAGCACAAAATAGAACTCTTAGAAGGTTCGTAATTTTCTCAGAACGATATCTTCACTAGAAGAATATGACTACTCTCAATTTTATATTTACACAATACATATATTTTGAAAAATAAATATTTTAGGAAAAGTTTCTATAGTTCATTGTATATAATATTGGCTTTTGAAATTAAGCAATTATTGTAAACTCATACAAAATTACTTAAGGAATTATACACACATTTTGTAATCATATTTCTTTGTATTATTATACAAGTGAAACATTGTATACACTATAGAATTGAGTATTCCTAGTTTAGCACTTTAAATTTGGGGTTATTTTAGGGACTTTGTTTTCTGTGATTCACAAAATATGCAACTTATTGTGAAACAATTGAATAATACCAGGAAACAAACTCTATTTGTCAATTGTTAGGAAGATGTCTTTAACAAGCTTTATCACAAATGAATATTATTTATTTAAATTCAGGTCATACATATTTCATCAATATAGTATACATGCATGAAACTAATGAACATGTAAAAAGCCAGTATTTATGTCATTTTACTACTTGACAACATTATTGCCCAAATATTTGTGCTTGAATATCTACCTAGAATGTTATTCCTGAGCCATAGGGTGTGTGTGTTTATCTTTACTGGTAAAATTACAAACTTGTAAAATACTATTGTATACAGCTAACACACCCCCACCCACAGCATTAAGAGTTTCTTTTCATCCACATTGTGTCCAATGCTTTGTATTATCCAATTTCCTTATTGATGTAAATACAATTAGAATAAGTATTTTTATTTCCTATTTTTCTAATAAGGTTTAATAGCTTATTTACTGGTAAGTAATATTCATTTCATATTAAATACATATTTATGCTGCTTTTACATTTAAACCTTGTGACTTTTTCTTACTGATTTGTAGCAAATCAATTGTTTTCTACATATTCTTGTTATTTGTCCCTTTTTTGGGGGAGATTGCACCATTAGAAATGTCTTCTTTCTACCTGCTGATGGTCTTTTCCCATTTTCAGGCCTTCTTTTGATGAGAAAATTTCTGTTATTTAGATCCCAGATTTATTTTTTATTTTTTTATAATCAGTGCTCTTTATTTTCTTAAGACAATACTTTTGCTGATAGTTTAAAATATTCCTTTATATTTTCTCCGTCAAAGTTACAATTTTGATTTTTAAATTTTTAATTTTAATAATACATATTTGTAGTACATAATGATTACATTCATCATAGGGAATTGGTACATAACACATCTTCCTTCTTCTTTATCTTTTCCTTGCCACCCTTTTATTTTGCCAGTACCAGATTCATATATTTATCTTATAAGGTCTTATAAAGTTAATAATCATTTATATAATTAACAAACTAATAGGTCAAAAATATATAAAACAAATAAGACAATTATGCTAAATCAAAGTACCATTTTAGATACATTGTTCATGCAGGGCTCTAATATCTTTTCTTTCTCTCTTTTGTTATTATCTGTTTTACATTTTGCACTTTATTTATTTATTTTTTCATATAAGACAAATAATGTGATATTTAAGCTTGTTCATCTGATTTACTTAACTTTGTGGTATTGAGATGTATCTATTTTCCTACAAATGACTCAAGTTTATTCTTCTTTACGTAAGAGTAATACTACATTGTATATAAATACCACATTTTCTTTATCCATTCAAGATTTAGCTATTATGAAGTGTTCTGCTATAAACATGAGTATGTATACATCATTATGGTATCATGTCTTTAACTCTTTTGGAAAGCTACCTTAGAAGGGAAATAGCTTAGTCAAATGGAATGTATTTTTAGTTTTTTGAGGAATTTCCATACTGATTTCCATAGTGCTTGTATCAGTTTACACTCACATCATAGATGAAAAAGAGTTCCTTTTTTTCCCACAGCCTGGCCAGAATTTGTTATTGGTTGATTTCTTGTTTTATTTTTTTAATTTTTTAAAGAAAATCTATTAACATATGTTTGCAGTGCATAATAATTACATTCACTTTAGGGAACTGGAACATATACATAAAACATTTAAATTATTTCCCCCTCTCTATGCACCTTCTTTTATTTTTTCAGCATCACATTCATCTATCTTATAAGACTTTATAAAGTTAATGGTCATATATACAGATTAAAAATGAAACTAATAGGCCAAAGAACATACAAAACATATAAAACAATTTACCAAGTCATAGTACACTTTTAGAAACATTGTCCATGCTGAATTACTCTCTTTTTACCTATTGTCTATCTTTTTCTTCTTAGATAGATAGATAGATAGATAGATAGATAGATAGATAGAGGTGGATGATAGATATACGTATATATATATATAATATATATAGTTGTTCAAATAAGAGAAACCATGCAATATTTAGGCTTATGTGTTTAAGCTACTTTACTTAATATTAAGGTCTACCCATTTTCCTACACATGACTCAAGTTGATTTCTTGATGATAGTCTTTTCTTCTCTAGTGAGATGAAATCTCAGTGTTGTTTGCATTTACATTTCCCAAATGACCACCAATGTTGCACATTTTTTCACGCATTTATTTTTTTTTATGCATTTATTGGCTATTCCAATATTCTAAAGTATTTCCTTCTAGTAGTTTTACACTTTCAAGAATTGCATTTAAAGCTTTTGATCTATTTTGAGTTTTTTAAATATATATGCTTAGAGATAAATGTCCAATTTCATTTTTTGCATGTGTGTATCTGGTTTTCTTACTAACTTCAATGAAGAGATTGTCAATTCCCATACGTATTCTTGGTATCAAGACAACAAAGTATCAAATAAACCATAAATCCATGGTTTTATTTCTCTGCCTATACTGTCAGTCACGTGTTTTTGGTTATTATAGTTTTGTAATACAAGTAGTGTGATGGTTTCAGCTTTGCTCTTTTAATTCTATACTATGCTGGCTTTCTGTTGTCACTGTGCTTCCCTACAAGTTTTGCCTAGTTTTTTCCAATTCCTGTGAAAAATAACATTAAAATTTTGAGTGAGATTGCATTGATTTTGTATATTGCTTTTATGTACATTTAAACAATATTACTTTTTCCATTCTGTGAACATTATATTTTTGCATGTATTTATGTGGTCTTCAATTTCTTTCTTCAGTGTTTTATTTATAGTTTTCAGTGCGCAGATATTTCACTTCCTTGGTTAAATTTGCTCAAGTATTTTACATTACTTAAAGCTGTAAATAGGATAGTTTTCTCAACTTCTTTTGAATAGTTTGCTGTTAGAGTGCAGAAATAGTACTGACATTCTTATAATCATGTAGATACTGAGGTAAACTCACAAAATCATGCTAATTGTTATATAGACCATTGCAGCTGCTATAGATAACAGGGCATCTATTTTTCTGTCTTCAGGAAACCTTTTAGTTTTATTGCTGTAGAGTTTGTATTTCTTATGTAAGCGTTCCCATTATCATTATTTAGTAGGCACTAAGGAAATAGTTCAGTGTTTCACCCATTGCTCCTGCTGTAGGACATGTGAAAGCATGGTCATATGTGGGCATGCTGGCCTCATCCATGAATGCTGGATTAAATTTAATGGAGTTAAATTCTCATCCAAGGATCTCCTTTTTTATGTGCAGATGATTTTTTGAGCATCTTTATTGTGCTATCACTAATGTACCATAAACTTACCCTTCTAAGTTCAGTGGTAGTCAGCCTATCCAGAAGGTCGTACAACTGTCACCACCAAAAAAAAAAGTACTGACATTGTAAGTTGATTTTTATACCCTAAAATGTTACCAAATTCATTTATTTGTTTTAACTGTTTTCTGGTGAAGATTTTATGGTTTTCTATGTATAGTATCATGTGGTCTTTGAGATGATTTAGCTTCTCACTTTCTGATTTTGATGCATTTTATTTCTTTTTCTTGCTTAATCACACTGGATAGAATTTTCAGTACTAGGTAGGATTGAAGAGATGAGACTGAAATCTTTGTCTTGTTTCTGGTTTTACAAAATTTTCAACATTTCCCCACTGAGTGTTTCATTACCTGTGAGTTTATAATATATGGCCTTTTATTGTGATCAGGTACATTTCTCCTGTACCAATTACTTTTAATCAGGATGGAATGTAGAATTTTATCAAACAGTTTTCTTCCATCTATTGAAATTATCACGTGGATTTTTACTTTCATTTTGTTAATATGATATATCACATTTATTTGCATTTGTGTGTTTAACCATCATCACCTCTGGGGGCTAAATCCAAGGTGATCATCGTGAGTGATCCCTTTAACATGCTATTGGTTTGGTGTTTGCTATTATTTTGTTGAGGATTTTTGCATATAAGTAAATAAAATATGTTAGCCTCTAATTCTTTTTGCAAATATCTTTGTCTGGCTGCTTGTATTTCCTGGGTATATCTTGTAAATAAAATCACAAATATGTAACCTGTTTTGACTGGATTATTTCTTTTTTATTATAACCATGATAGTGGGTGTGAAAATATATCTCGTTGCAGTTTTGACTTCTAATTTCCTAAAGACTAATGATGTGCAGCATCTTTTCATATGATTATTGACCACTTGCCTATTTTCTTTGTAGATATGTTTTATGATATAGCACTGAAAAAATTCAATGTTTTGGGGTGGGTGAGAATTTTGTTCTTAAATAAAGCATTCAATACAAATCATATTTGTCCTTTTCCCAGGATTTGTTGTTGTTTTATTAGTCACTCTTTATTTAGGGATTTTTCTGTGTGTGTGTGTGGATCAAATTCAGGACCTTGCACTTGCAAGGTAGGTGCGGTTCCACTGAGCTAAATCCCCTGCTCAGCTTAGGGATTTTTCTGAACTAATGGTATAATGTACTGTCTGCATTTTTTCTCATATATGGTCACTGTAAACTATTTTCAATTTGTTTAATGGTAAGCAAATATGTGGACAGAAATTTATTTAAACAACTAGAAATGGCATCCCGTAATGTTTGGTGAGGGATTCTATATGTGTTGGAGCCTACCTTTGCACTCATCCAAGTAATAGAAATATTGACTTCTTACACTTTGCAGAGTATCAAGGTCAGCCACAGATGAAAAATTAAAGTCTTAGGAATTTCCTGTATTTGTGGACAGCCCTTGGAATACATATAGTACTACTATGCATTTCTGTGATCCATGGATCTGAAGAAATCTATTAACAATTTTCAAAGTACCTATGGAGATCTCATTTCTCAACTTTACTCTCAAGCTTTTTAAAAAATGTACTGCTTGCCCCAGTTGCTAATACCTTCCTCATGAAACCACAAAATTATTGTAATTTTTATGACAAATACTTGTTTTAGCCCTACAAGAGTTCCTAGTCCATAGAAAATACAGACAACCTAGCAAGTAAAGTATTCTGGAAAAATTCCCTGACAGGTCACATAATGATAATTCTTTGTGTATGAACCTTTCAATGAATTCTAGCCCATTTTTCTCCATTGGTGGTTTGTAAGCAGCTGGTTTCCACTGCAAATAGAAACCCTTAACTCTTAAGCTACCACGGAGCTAGAGGGTGGAACATGAGATTAGGACAATATAAGAAAGCCACAAAGCTAAGTGTTCTTGGAAGATATGCAACCACTTTTTTTCTTCAAAAAACAATTATTTGTAGATTAATACAACCCTTTGGTTCATCTCCAGTGTTCTGAAAAAGTTGACTACGAACAAATTTTTGTCAACTTTCTTATTGCTTTTATGGAGTAGAATATTATTGGAGAGTCTTTTCTGAAAATTTTTTTGGCATCATTGTTCTCATATATTTTAATTTGGTATTTTGAAATAAAATGAAGAGTTTTAAATGCAGAAGGCTATATGTTGTGACACATGAATATGCTTAGGACTCTTAAAAATCATGATATGTAATATTTTTATCAAATATTGATTTATATGTTTATATATTCTCTCACATTTACTGAAAAATAACAATTTAAATCTTCAGATGTATTTGGGGATTTCTTTATTTCTTCTTTTAGATGTATCAGTTTTAGGTTCATTTATTTTGATGCTCTACAACTAGGTACATATGCATTTAGGATTGTTTTTCTTGTTAAATAATTTGCTACATTATCATTATGAAGAATTCCTCTTTAGTCTTCATTAGAATAATTATTCTGAAGCCTATGTGGTCTAATATTAATGTAGCAAATCTAGAATTCTTTTGAATGCTGCTTGCATCGTACATCTTTTTTATACTTTTCACTTAATCAGTGAATTGATACTAAAAATGTTTAGTGAAGTGTCTAAACCATAAATATTATAGTTTTCTATGTTTGGGTTGAATGTGCCATCTTTCTATTTGTTTTCTGTTCATCTTATCTGATTGATTTCCTTTCTATCTTCATTCGTCTATTATTTTTCAGACTAATTTATCTATATTATTTGTATGACAGATATACTCATTTTATAGTCTACATTGTATTAACTTATAATATTCCACTTTCTCTTACTATGTTATCATTTTGTATAGTTCAAACTAACAATTAGTCTCTTTAAAATTTTTAATTCCATACCTTAAAGTGTATATGATACTTTGATATAAATATAACATAATGAAATAATTACTACAGTCAAGCAAATTAACATATCCATTATCATCCATAGTTATATTTTTATGTGCTATGAACAAATAAAATTACTGTCTTAGCAAATTTTCAGTGCATAACACATTACTATTAACTGTAGCCATTATTCTGTGCATTGGATCTTTAGACTATTTCATCCTACACATTCACCATTTTTCACTTTTCCCCATTTTCTGCCCACTCCTGGTAACCACACTCTTGCACATCGTTCCCATGAATTTGACTTTCTTTATATTCCAAATATAGATGAGATGATACAGTCTTTCATCTTCTGTTTCTGACATTTCTTTTAGTTCATTGTCTAGTAAGTCTAGAAGTAAGTGTTGACAATAATATGGAGAAATGTAACTCCTGCCTGTAGCTGGTGGGAATGTAAAATGGTAAAACTTTCAGAAAAAGCATAATAGCAGTTCATCAAATAAGTCAAGGTAATTACTCTCTAACCCAGGACTCTTAGCCCTGGTTATGTATTGGAAACATTTGGAAGCAAGGACTCAGACTTGTAGAGACTCATACTCATACCAACATTACCATATTCATACCAACGTATAGCCCAAATTTGGATATAACACAAATGTCTATGTACAATGAATGAATAAACAAAATATGATATACATACACAATGGAATAATATTTAACCTTAAAAGATCAACTCTGATATATGCTCCACTATAGATAAACTTTGAGGATGTTATTTAAGGGAAACAAGCCACACATAAAAGGTTAAATGTTCTATGATTACAGTTATGTGAGATACCTGGAGTAACAAAATTCATAGAGACAATCAATAAAGCAGTGGTTGAGAATTGAGTTATAAGTACAGAGAATCCTAAGCCCGGACTTTCAGCTTTGGAAGATTAAATTTCTAGAGATAGAGACTATTGATTTTTGCACAACAATGTTAATGTACTAATGTCACAGTATCAAATGCTTAAAAATGGTTAAAATGATAAATTTCATGTTATGTGTATTTTATCACACACACACACACATGCACACACACACACACACACACACACACACACACACAAGAATTAGGAAAAAAATATACCCAGAGTTTTTCTCCACATCAAAGATGTATCAGAAATTTGTGTCAACTAAAGGAAAGGTGGTTAACTAAAGGAAAGGTGGTTTTAAAAAAGCTTTTGGAGTTAGTCCTTGTATTAGGATTTTCTAGAAGAGCAGAAATAACAGAAAATATATATATAATTATATGAGGGGATCTACTAGGTAGGGTTACAGGATCAAAGGTGGGAGAGTCCTTGCTGGCCACTGAAAGATCAGAGATGGAAGAATCCACAATGTCTATCTAGAGATGAAGATAATCTGACAGTTGCTCAGCCCAAAAAATGAAAGCCTTAGATCAAAAGAGACCAAGGAGGATGGGGATTTAGATCCTTGCTTGCCTTGAAATCTCAAGGTCCTGAGTTCTATCCAAGTTATGAGAGAGAGAGAGAGAGAGAGAGAGAGAGAGAGAGATCAATGATTCAATGATGCAACACCAGTCCAAGGTCATGGGTCTGAGAGCTCATTGTTGATTTGCCAGTGTAAGTCTACATTGGATGGCAAAAAAAACTGGAGCCCAGGGCTGATGGCAAAGGTAGGAGCTCTTACAAAATGTAGATGCTTTCTTCTTTTTTTCTCTTTTATCCTAACCAGGCTACAACCTTACTGCTTGTGCTATCCACTTCTAGGATGGGTCCTCCCCTATTTCCTATCCTACACATCAATTATCCACAGACACACTCAGAACTGTGTTCCACTAATCTGCTAGGCATATTTGAATTCACTCCAGTTGACATACCAAGATTAATGGAAAAAGTCCTTTAGCAAGCATTGAAAGCACTCTTCAGCCTACATCAGCAGAAACAGTTATTTGCAACAAATAAGACTGAGCAAAATGTATACTTTGAAGAGTAAAAATATTATATTGTCTGTTATCTTTTATTACATAGTTACACTTATATTTTTAGAATCCTAACAATTAGCCATTAATTTTGAGCTGTGTTTATAGAGCTTTTTAATTTTTAACATATGGCAAATAGAACATTTTGAGATAAATGGTATGGCTCTCCCTTTTTAAACTCTTATTTGATGTTCTTTGGTAAAAATATGTTGCTTGTCTCATAAAGGCCTGTACATTCTTCCTTAAAAATCATCATGGAACAATTCACACCTTAGTGTTATTGTAAAATTTACCATTGTAAAACCATTAGCATAAAAATTGGCTCTAGCAAATAGATTTCGAAAGTTATCAAAAAATCAGTATATGGTTTAAAAACAGAAACAAAACAAAAACTCTAAAGTTATAAAAGGTGAGACTTATCCAAATGGCTTAGAAATTTTTTTTTCCACTATTATCATTAAGCACAAGAAAATTAAAATAAATACCTTACTTGGGGATGCACATGTGATATAAGCTTCCTTTTTATGAGACCTGTTTTATAATATTTTTTCAAAAGTACATATTAGAAAAGAGCATGCCCTTATACATTTTTCATGTATACTTTCCAAATGCCCCTCATATCCATTGTAGTCCAAACCATTGTGGTATCTGTCCTCAATATAATAATTGTAAGGTCCAATTTCATGCAAAATTAAGTAAATAGCCTTGAAAGAAGCTATGTAGATAACAAAGTATGTGATTATTTTGTTCTGAAGACTCATTTTATTTCATTCATAAATTATATTCATTTATCAAGTCTTTTACAGTTCTAAATTACTGCTTATCAAGTTTAAAAAAGAATCACTAGTTAGCAAAATGTAATTGTACTAATATTTAAAAGATAAAAAATAACATATTTCAGTCACTGATATCATTTATGAGTAACCTATTACGTTTTTTAGCATATAAGTATAAACAAAGGGCTCATTTTACAGCTTTCTAAATATGTCTTATCTACTTAGAATATTTTAGGAAAAAGTAAGATGTAGTGACATTTAGTATTTAGATTTTTCTGGTTCATTGACGTTAACCTCATGCTGCTGACTTTTAGACAGTTGTATATTGGTCTTTCATCAAGGCAGAAAAAATGAAATCTCTTCTCTGTATGTCATTACAACTCATTAGAGTATGAAGGCATTAAAATGAAAAGTTCAATAACTTCTGTTAGTGATCTAGTGAAGCTCTTAAAGATCCACAAGAAATACTGAAATAGTCAAGGGAGGGATGCATGAGATTTTCATCAAACTCAGATCTTTATGAAACCTCATCACTCAATCGGCATTGCCTTTGAGCAACAATCATTTTGTTCCATTTCCATATACTTAAGTTCAAAAGAATAGTACAAAGATAACAAAATTGTAAGTGATTTTGATTTCGAGATTCTTCACAATGTTGCAATTTTATTCTGAATGCAATTCCATTCCCAGTTATGCTGGCTCATTTAGTACATTCAGTGCCTGGCCTTACACCCTGTGGCTTAATTCAACTATGAAATTAACAAAGTATGGAAGCTTTGTGTGAGCATATATTCAACCATGCATTTTTTAATCCTTTTCGTGCAGTGTATTTAACAGATTTGTACTTAAAATCCAGTGCATTTCACAGGCTATTGGTATGTATGTGAAATAACAGTTTACACTGAGGTTTTCCTTTCAGTTAATTTGATGTTTGGAGTTGTCAGATGTACTGAGAGATTGGCAGTTACACTATCTGCACAATAAAAGAATCAGATTTTCCTTTTCCCCTGTGGTTACCCCCTTTTTAATGTTTCATTAAACCGATAAATGATTTCAAAAAGGAAACTTTAGAAATACTCCAGACATTAGAGAACAAAAAGAAATGGAGAAAAATTACTATATGCACAACAAAAGAATCAGATTTTCCTTCCTCTCCCCCTTTGGTTAAACTCTTTTTAAAAATGTTCCACTAAGCCGATGAGTTATTTCCAACAGAAAACATTAGAAATGCTGCAGACATTTGAGAACAAAAGGAAAAGGAGAAAAAATGAAGTTTAAATTTCAGAGACCCTTTTATTACTGTGCTTGCTTCAGCAGCAAATACACTAAGATTGGAATGATACAAAGTGAATCTTACTTCAGTCTTAAAATTTTGATACTGTAATTTTGTTTTCACTGTGGTTATGGTTAAATCTCATACTTCAAGTTGAAAAAACTTCCACATCCTTGTCCTAATTGCAAATACCAATCAATCAATCAATCAAACAATATATAAATAAACAGAACCTAAAATTGTGATAAAAATTCAACTTCATCTATATTAATGTTAATGTTTTACAATTCCTAATTGCTCAAGCATGGGAGAGGATTAGAAAATATGAATAAAAATTTGAAAAAACTTCCTCGGATGTGAGTGTGCCTGCAGGCTCGCAGGCCGAGATGCTGCGGACCCGCGACGCGAGCATCCCAGGCGGTGAATAATAGCTCTGCAAGTCTGCAATAAAAAATGGTCTCCAATAAAACTACACTGCAAAAAATGGGAAAGAAACAAAATGGAAAAAGTAAAAAAGTTGAGGAAGCAGAGCCTGAAGAATTTGTGGTAGAAAAAGTACTGAACCGTTGTGTAGTGAATGGGAAGGTGGAGTAGTTTCTGAAGTGGAAGGGATTTACAGATGCTGACAATACATGGGAACCTGAAGAAAATTTAGATTGTCCAGAATTAATTGAAGCATTTCTTATTTCTCAAAAAGCTAGTAAAGAAAAAGATGGTACAAAAACAAAATCTTTATCTGACAGTGAATCTGATGATAGCAAATCAAGGAAGAAAAGAGATGCTGCTGACAAACCTAGAGGATTTGCTAGAGGTCTTGATCCTGAAAGAATAATCGGTGCCACAGACAGTAGTGGAAAATTGATGTTTCTCATGAAATTGAAAGATTCAGATGAGGCTGATTTGGTTCTGGCAAAAGAGGCAAATATGAAATGTCCTCAGATTGTAATTGCTTTTTATGAAGAGAGACTAACTTGGCATTCTTTTCCAGAAAATGAAGCTCAATAACTTACATCATTTTTATATATATATTTATATGTATATAAAATGGGTCTTGGTGTTTGATTCACTAGTGTGAAAAAAACAGCATTCTAATGAAAATCAAGTTTAATATATTGGTTTTGAAAGTATTTGGGGAAGTTGTTGAGTTTTGTTTTGCATCAATAACACTGGTTATTTTGAACAAATAAAAAGCTTTCTGTAATTGCTTCCTTTATCAGAAAACAGCATTTGATAGCCTAATATATTTCCTCTGCTTTTTTAAATATTGGGAAAATTATCCATAGTCAAACACAAAAGCAGAACTCATTTTTAGTTCATATGCTTAAGGACCATTCTGAGTTTTTTGTTTGTGTGTGTGTGTGTGTGTGTGTGTGTGTATAAATAAAATACTTACGTAAATGGAAAAATATTTGAAGAAACTCATTTTATTAGAAGTTTGAAGAAATTTTTCTCTAAAAATTCTTTGTGTTAAGTGATTTTTCTTTTGAATATGACTGTGTGCTTTTTTCAAATAGTTTTTTGTGAAGTTTCCTGTAATCAATCACCTAATTTTTAATTTTCAACATTACATAAAGTCAAACACAATCTTTTGTCCAAAAATCATTTGACTTTTTAATTTGGCTTTCCTTTGCCTGGCATAATTTTATCCATTTATTTTTATTTAAAGCTGAGAAATAAAGGACATTAAAATATATATGCAATATATTAACATTTATTTCAGAATTATGACATTTTCAAATCATTAGACAATAATTTGATTATACATTTATTCAACTTTCTACATGCAAAGGTTGTATTTAGAAGCAAAAATTTTGAACAATATCAAAATTTAATTTTATTTACTTATAGTCTTGTTTTCTTAGAAAAAAATTGTGTTGTAATTATACAATATTCAACATTAAACCTTATTAAACCAGCTCTCCTTAGCTCATGTTACATTAGGAAAGTGTTTAAATATTTTAAAATCAAAAGTAGAATTCTTTTACTTCAATGAACTAAATATAGCCCTATGTCCACCTTTGACGTATGGTCTTATGAGTCATATATATGAAATGTAATGCATAATTCAAAGTTTGTTTTATTTATATATACATATATATATTATATATATATGTTATATATATATATTCTGCACTATGGAGTTTGAAATATCTTTTAATTAAAAAGACATACATATTCAAAGAAAATATGGTAATTTCTGATTCATATTGTAAATTGTAGTTCTCTTCAAACTGATTCCTTAACTTCATTTTTTTTCTCATACAAAAATGTGAGTAGAATGAATGATAATCAAAGCTAGCTGATGGACTACAAATTGCTGTCATGAAATGATAATGGATGATCTAAGAGCTGCAGTTAAGTATATTAGTAATGGGTTCCCCTGCTTGTAAAATAAGTTAATCCATTGCTATTCCTCTATGAGAATTAAATTTATCAAGCCAGATGTTCTAAATTCAAATCTCAGCACTGTTCTTTAGAGATCAGTAAATATTTCAGAGCAAAGATGATTAATAGATTTCAGTTATTTCACTTCCAACTTCTTTCTTGTATATGACTTCTTCAGTCTTTTTCTCTCATTATCCGATAATAATGGTTTCCATGAAGCAAGAATTCAATAAATATGTGATTGGTTGATTCACTAGGATGAAAGAAACTAGTCATATTTTGTCTAATGATAATTTGAAACAGTTTCTTTCATTGGAAGATAGAAGGCGACTAACTAAAGGAAGGATTTTGTTTTCATACTATTAGCAATAGATATAGGAAGTCTGTACCTATTCAATATTATCTTAAAATTCAAGATTATTGGGATCTTGGGGGAAATCTGATTACTCAGAAGAAAATAAAAACTATTAAGTATGTGGTTTATTTTTTAAGGTTCCTATATTCTGTAACAATTCCCTAGAATGCCTCTTTTTTTGTATATTAACCATGTCTGATCAAACCAAGCAAGATAAAACCAGATAAGAGAATCCCAAAAATGTAAAGGGAATGAATTTTGAGGCTAGTGACTCTTTTTTTTTTTTTGCACAGATGATGGGAAAGCTGAGAAGTCAAGGAGAGACAGACAACCAATGTATCAGCAACAGCTGGAAACCCCTACTAATTATATATCGAGGAGATATGATAGTTTTGCTGAGCGCAAACTAAACCATGGCATGGTTATATGGCAGGGATGGAGCCACGGTAGGGAAAGTGTTACTTGTCCTAACTTTCAACCTCTCACTATTATTTCTTCTAAACTGAAGTTAGCAGACAGGGGAGCCTGGGAACAGTCTACAATGGTCAAATCACCTTCTATAGAGACAGAGTAGAGGAAAGGGAAGGAATACATATACAGGCCAGCATGAGGAAAATCATGAAAATATGGAAAGTATAGGACAGGCTACACTTACAAAAAGTCCCGAAACACAAGCTAACAGCTCCATCACTGTATCCCAATTGGTTGATTTATTGGACACAAGGTGCATATTACAGTAAAGATTATGCAAATCCTTACTGCAATGTTGTTGAGAATAAGCATTGGGACACTGCAAAAGATTGAGAAAAAAGAGAGCTCTAATTCAGTCATCGTTTCATGTTTTTTTCTAATCTGCCTGGGATATATATATATGTGGAATATATATACATATATATGTATACATATGTATGCACATATCTCATACACATAATGTCATTTCAGTTTGACAAGAGTACCTCGTACTATAACTTCAATGATAGATTTCTATGTAAATCATGTTACTTGGATGATAAGTCAGCATTTCAAAGCACTCCAAAATTTGTCCAAAGATATTTGACTTATATATCTTTCTTTTGATCCCTATTTTGCAAATATTAATAACAAGAATATTCTTTCTAGGGTGAGGTGAAATCTCAGCGTTTTTTTCATTTACATCTCTCGAAAGATGAGTGATGTTGAACATTTTTTCATATATTTATTTTCTACTTCTATTTCTTTGAGAAATGTCTATTCATTTCAAATGCCCATTTTTGGATTGGACCTTTTAATTTGGGAGGTCTGATTTTTTTTAAGTTCTTTATATATTCTAGATAATATACCTTTGTCTGAGGAATAGCTGGTAAGAATTTTTTCCGATATTGTGGGTTCTCTCTTCATGCTCTTGGTGGTTTCTCTGGCTGTGCAGAAGCTTTTTAATAAGAAGAGATCCCACTTGTTGATTCTTTGTGCTAGTTCACATGCAAGTGAGGTTTTGTTCATGAAATAATTTCCTACATCATTGTCTTCAAAAATATCTACTATCATGAAATCAACCAATAACAAATGCTGGCAGGTCTGTGGGGGAAAAGGAACCCTTTCTTTGCCACTGTTGATGGGATTGTAGATGGGTCCCACCACTGTGGAAATCAGTATGGATATACCTCAAGAACCTAGGATTAGAGCTTCCATTTGACCCAGCTATACCCCTACTGGGTATCTTCCCAAAGAATTAAAAGAATAATACCACAGTGATATATGTGCACCCATGTTCATAGCAGTACAATTTGTATTAGTTAAAACTTGAAAACACCCCAATTACCCATGAACTGGAGATTTTTTTTAAATAAAATGAAGTACTACTCAGCCATAAAGAATGAGAAATTAGAGACATTTATAGCTAAATGTATGCACATTGAGCCGATACTCTTAAGTGAAATAAATAGGACATACATGTGTAAATACCAAATAGTTTCTCTGGCATGAGAAACTGAAAATGTAAATAAGGATCAAAATGTATAACAGATAATGTGAAATAGGAAAAAAAAGATGCAAAGGGGAAGGGGAAGTGGGAAGGGTAGGGGAAAGGAAAAAAGGGAGTGGAATTAACATGAGAAAATGAAAACGTGGAAACAAATTCTTTGTAAATAGTGAGGGGTGGCAGGGTTGAAGGGAGGGCAAGGGAATGGGGAAAAATAAGAATCAAGATATGTTATGTAAAGGTACAAATTTCCATTGATGAATTCATTATATTGTATACCTAAAATGTACCAATAAAATTTTTAAAAAGAATATTCTGCCATTTCATTCTGAATCTCATACTTTCTACATAGATGATGAGGAAAGTTTCTTAGTTACATAACTCATTAAAAGAAATTGAGTATACACAGACCACACCTTTATAATTGCAATAAGAAAATTATCATTCAAAAATGTGAACTATGCACTAAAGGATGATAATTTTAGATGATTTTGGTTATTTCAAAATAACTTCAAACTCTTAATGCCAGAATTGGAGTTTTTTTATTCCTCAAAGAAATCAAAGCCTTCAAATCATTCTTTGCATATACCTGTTTTTGACCTACTAGTGCAATTGATCATCAAATAATTAAAACATTTTCTTTCCTCTCAAAGGTCTCATGCTATTATTATTTGTTGTTATTATTATTGTGTGTTTTTTATTACTACATGTTTACCATACATACTGATTACATTTATCTTTGGGAGTTCATAACATATCTGTATTCATTTTTGTTCCCTTCCCCTCTTATCCCTCCCGTCTCCCTCCAACTCTTGATTCCTTTCCCATTTTAAAAACTTCTATTTTCATTTCTTCTTTTATTCCTCTTTTTAAAATCCTTTTCCCTTGCTCCCTCCCCCTCCATCACTTATTATTTATTTTTTTCCTTATTCATCAATCCATGATCTATTTCTTTACACAGTTCTAAATAATCAACATGAAAAATTTTATACACTTCCGGTAGAGTAACAAAAAGAGTTATTAGAAAATTCTTTTATTATGAATCTCAAGTAATTTTCTTGCATAAATTGCTGCTCCATAATTTTGCCAGAAGGTAGCTATTTGGAAAGAATACAATAATGACAATTAGGTATTAAAATATAGGGACCTAGAAATACAAAGATATTGTGAGAGGATAGGCAAAAAATGGACCAGAAATTTTATCTTTTGATGAAATATTTTTGATTCAATAGAGTGCAAAGAAATAAGGGCAAGTGAGGAAAAATTGGAGTTGAATTTGATAGCTTGTAAATCAGATGAAGACATAAGTAATGAAAGTTAAAAATATATCTTTTAACAAAAAATAAAACTTAATTTAAAACTATCGTACTGCTACCATGTGGTCATCAAGATAATCTCCCAAGTCTGTTAAGTCAACTGTCTTTCCAGTTGGCCTGACTAGGAACATCCTTGGGCAAAATTATTCAGTATATGCCTCCAGAAATTATGCTCTTGCTTTTGTTTTGTTTCCATTTGCCTCTCAACTTTTTGCCCCTCCTCTTCCTTCAAGAGGTTTAGGGTTCTTTTAATACTCTGGACTTCTTTGGAAAAGATACATAATCAAGTAAGCTAGTTCTCAATAATGTTTTGTAATATTTTTGAACTAAAACACCTTTGATGTAAACAAAATCAAAAAGAGTATACTCACCAACTAAATATTGACTAATTGGATAATCATCTTCTTAGTTTCAGTTATTGATATGATGACCACGGTTCAATGGATAACATTAAGCAGCATTGAGGTTAAAGCAGTTTTTTTTTAATTGAAAAGTAATAAAACAGTTTTTGAGTAAAATAAAATAATTAAAATGAAAAATACAGCTTCTTACTAAAGCTATACTAGGGTGGGGATACCCAAACTGGAGTTCTAAATAGACTTTGAAATGGTTTTTGAAGCTCAACATATTTTTTGAGAAATTTTAGGCATATACATATTTTTGAAGGAGGGTGTCTAATATTTCCATAATATTCTAAATGAGGTCCGTAACTCAATAGGTATTTTAATAGCTCTGTTCATAGTGATATGAAATACATATTATTTTACATTATTTGTGCTAATATTGACAAAACACATCTGTATTTTTTATAAAGTGTTTGTGTCTGCATGGTAGAAAAACTCAATTGTTTCTTTTTTGTTTCTTTCACTTTGTGGAGAGGCAGTGCATATTCATACTCCGCTTGGCTCTTTGGCATGCTCTAAAACTATTATTAATCTTTAATGAAAAGTAGCACTACAGATATTCCTTATCCCAGATCCAACTCACACTTTACTTCAAAGTCAGTAATGACTGAAAAAAATCTTACTAAGGAAGGAGCATAAATTGCACAGAAATAGCTTTTACTGTTGTAATCTTAGATATTTTGGTTTCTCTTTTACTAAGAAAATATACTAGTTCACCAGGGATGCAGCAAAATAAGACTACATTCCTAGAACAAATAAGGTAATTTTGTTGGTCCTTAACACATGTTCAGTTTTTATATAAATTAGAGGAGTAATGAAGAATAAAATAAGTAAGATAAAAATTAATAAGTTGCTTAAAATTAAGTGGATACATAGTTTCTTCACCTGGCTTCACATCAAGTACAAAAATTCCATTGAACTTCTTTGAACATTATACAATGAAAATGAACAAAGTTACTATACTAAAAGCAAAAGGGTGATTATATAATAAATTATATAATAAATTGCTTTTGCTCATAAAAATTTCTACAGAATTGTATTTTTGTATGTACATGCCTTTATATTGCTTTTTGCATTCCCATAATATTTTTCTGGCATTAGCTAATCTACATAATACTGAATAATGAAACTATGCAATAACTCTGAAAAATCCCTATTATTGGTCCTTTCTTACAACCAAAGATGAAAAGGATTTTAAAAAATAAGTCTTTTGTGAAAAAAGTTTATGTTACAATAAAGTTAATTGCCTGTTTTTAGATTTACATAATATATTCAGATGGCCATGCTAAATTTTCTCACAATGATCAAAAATATTTTTAATAATAAATAAACATTTATAGCTAAATGAATGGACCTTGAGACCATGCACCTTTTTTTATTAATTATATTGGTACATTTAAGGTATACAATATGACCTTCATCATTGGAAATTTGCACCTTTACATAATCCATCTTGGTTCTTATTTTTTCCCTATTCCCCTGCCCTCCATTCAACACCTCCACCCCTCCCTATCTGTAAAGACTTTGTTTCCATTTTTTCTTTTTCTCATCATAATTCCATTCCCTTCTTTTTTCCCTTACTCCTCCCATTTCCCCTTCCCCTTTGCATCTTTTCTTCCTATTTTACATTATCTATTATACCTTTTAGTCCTTATTTACACTTTTAGTATCTCACACTAGAGAAACTATTAGGTATTTACACATGTGTGTCCTATTTATTTCACTTAAGAGTGTTGCCTCAATGTGCATCCATTTAGCTATAAATGCCTCTAGTTTCTCAATGTCATCCATTTAGCTATAAATGTCTCTAGTTTCTCATTCTTTACAGCTGAGTAAAACTCCATTTTATAAAAACAAAACCCACATTTTCTTTATCCAGTCTCCAGTTGATGGGCAATTGGTTTGTTTTCAAGTTTTAGCTATCACGAATTTTACTGCTATGAACACGAGTGCACATATATCACTGTGGTATTATTCTTTTAATTCTTTGGGGAAGATACCCAGTAGGGAAATAGCTGGATCAAATGGGACTTCCAGTTTTATTCCTTTGAGGTATCTCCATACTGATTTCCACAGTGGTTGCACCAGTCTTCACTCACACCAGCAGTGGAGGAGGGTTCCTCTTTCCCCACAGCCCCTCCAGCATTTGTTATTGGTTGATTTCATGATTGCAGCCATTCTTTGTAGGGTGAGGTGGAATCTCAGTGTTGTTTTCATTTGCATCTCTCGAATAACTAGTGATGTTGAACATTTTTTCTTATGTTTATTTGCTATTTCTACTTCTTTGTCTGAGAAATGTCTGTTCCTATCAGATGCCCATTATTGGATTGGGTCTTTAAATTTGAGAGGTCTGATTTTTTTAAGTTCTTTATAAATTCTAGATAGTAGACCTTTGTCTGAGGAACAGCTGGTGAAAATTTTTTTCTGATATTGTGGGTTGTCTCTTCACACTGTCAGTGGTTTTTCTTGCTGTGCAGAAACTTTTTAGTAAGAAGAGATCCCACTTGTTGATTGTGCTAGCTCATGGGCAACTGAGGTTTTGTTCATAAAATCTTTTCCTGCATCAATGTCTTCAAGAGTTCTTCCTAACCTCTCTTCCAGCCAGTTTAGTGCTTCTGTTTTAATATTTAGATCTTTAATCCATTTTGATTTTACTTTAGTGCATGGTGAGAGGTATAGGTCTAGTTTTAATCTTTGGCAAGTTGAAACCCAATTTTTCCAGCACCATTTATTAAGAGAGGCTATGTTTCCTCCAGTGAGGGTGTATGAATCCTTTGTTGAAGATGAGGAGGCTGAGTGTGTCTCCAGTTGTTTCTGCATCCTCTAATCTGTTCCACTGGTCTTCAGGTCTGCTTCTTTGCCAGTAGCATGCTGTTTTTATCACAGTAGTTTTGTAGTATACTTTTAAATTGGGGATTGTGATACCCCCTACCTTGTCTTTATTGCCTAGATTTGCTTGCTATTCTAGGTCTCTTCTTGTTCCAAATGAATTTTTGGATTGTTTTCTTCAGGACACCGTACTCTTAAGTGAAATAAATTGGACACACATATTTCAGTCCCTCATTATTTCTCTGGTGTGAGAAACTGAAAGTGGAAATAAGAATTAAAATTGGGTAGATTGGGTCAGTAGTGTCCAAAAGTTGTGTCTACCTATTCAGGCCAAGGAGGATAGGTCATCCCTATGTCTGGGGTTAAATGGATGTTTGAGTCTTTACCTAATGGGAAAGACATCTTTGGAATGCCATTTCCTAAGTCATGGACAAGAATGCACATAGAAGACTAGATGGGGGCTGTGTTTAAGAATGCCACTTTTGAAATATTGGTGGCCCCAGTGTCTGAGCATCTAACCAAAGGCCTGAATCTTAGCCTTTTTTTCACATCCACTTAATCTGGTAATCTGAATCCTTTTCCCAACTGAGCTCTAACTTTCATGCTCTGAGAAAATACCCTACAGGACTAGGCCCTACTTAATTGTCTATCTTCCTTCTAATCTCTGTAAATTTCTATGGTGGCTATCTTATGTGAAATATAGTAAGAATTTATTGAACATAGTTTCTTTTTTTTCATAGTTTCTATTAAATGTCAAAGAAAACATGAAAAAAAGAAGATAGAGAAATAGAAAGTAGGAGGAAGTTCTAATAATTCCCTAAATTATATATTCCATGGTTTCAGAAACATTTCAATATATATGCTAATTTGTTTTATTTTCACTGCTAGGCAATCTTAGTTCATTAAAAAGAATGTTTTGTGCTATTATCTATTTGTTTGTTTTTTGTAAGAGTCTTTTTCTTTCTACGATTTCTACTCTAACATTTTATTTGGTCATTCTTTCAAGATTATGGTACACAGTGTATTAACTAATGTTATTCTTTAATTTGTTACGAAATTTTGCTTTATTTTTTCATAGAAGACTTTCTAAAAAATATTTTCTTTCACACACCAGAGAATGTACCAATAAAATTAGTGGGATAAAAGAATGATGGAATAAGTGTGTTTAATGAAAGGAGGAGTATTCTCAAGGAGATTAATAGCAATATATATTTTACTGTAATAAATATTTTAAGATTTAAAGTCATTTTTTCTTTATTAGTATCTACTTGTATTACTTTGAAATAAAGTTTTTATAAATAAATTAATAAATAAATAAGCATACCCAGTAATTGACTTGGAAATGCATCTAAATTATTTTAACATTATATGAAATATGTAAAAATTGGTAAATCAATGGTCAGCTGAAAATTACAATTATCTGAATACAAATTCTTGGGAAAGTCTAGCACCTTGAAAAGAAAAATGAGTTGGCAAAACATACTAAGGTAAAATACTTTAGTTCAATCTGTGGATGTCACAGTATGACTCAGCAGAGTTATGAAAAATTTAACTGCAATAATTATGGGATATAATTCTGGAATTTTCTATATAAAATTCAGATTTAGTTTGAAATAACAGTATGTGATGAGATAGATTATATTACATTTTGTCTCCATGAAAGGCTGTCATTAATATTTGAGGGATGTAGTAGTATATTTTTATTAAGGATAAGATAACTCAAGCTTTAAGAAACAGAATAAGTTAATGACACATTTTTCAAATAAAGAGTAAAATAATAAATCTTGACATCATTAAATGAATCCCAATAATCTTTAAATAAATTAATACTAACAATTAAGAATTATTGATTGTGTACTACTTTCAGTCATTTTTGCTTACGACTTTAGTAATACATTTGCTTACTCTGAAAAACCTAAGGAGGTAGGCAGTAACACTATCTTCATTTCTATAAATATAATATAAATATGCATATGAATGTATAGCATCAATTTAATATCTTGTATTTGTGTGTATTTTGACACACAGATTTTTATTCTTGAACAGCACTATGTGATGGACAGACCTTGCCTTAATATCTGTATTTCATAGATGAGGCCATTGAAGCTTAAAGAAGATAAATTAATTGCATCATTATATAAACACACAACTTCAGTATTTAGGTAGCTATACTCTATTTAGAAATGAAGCCATTGTTAGTTCATAGTGTTCAATTTATTGAATATATATATATACATACACACATACTGTATATATATATATATATATATATATATATAGGCATGTGTGCATTTCTTTGGCTCAGTAATGAACATATTTTACAAGAAATGAATAAATATTGCTTTTATAAATTATCCATCACATCGCACTAACAACCATGCTGAGCTCTCCTGCTCAAATCATCAAAATGAGAATTTGAAAATAAGGGTATTTATTTTTTAATCTACATCAGCAATCATACTCATGTTGCAATACTATTGGAGAGTTTTCCTTTAATCATTTGAACTAATAGAATTTATTCTCAATTAAAACGGCCATCAATTAGTACTTCAGAAGACTACTCAACTGACTTAGGGCTGACACTTAATTGTAGGGTGGACTATATGAATAAATGTGAAACCTGAAAGAAGATTTGGTTACCAAATTGGTGGTGTACAACTTACTCAAAATTTTGCATAAATGCAACAATGATACATTGGGGGAGAGAGATTACGCTCAGCAATATTTTTCAAAGTGGCTCCTCTTGTGAAATGTCCCCATCCTTGCTTTGGTTCCTTAGAGATTTGTTTTCGCTACCTGGTAGGATATGTGGAAGCAAACATGAATCTTCTGTCTTTTTTATAAAGTTCTATGACTTTGGCATGGAATAACCAGTAAAGAATAACAAACTAGATCAAGCATCAGCAAACTACTTTAAAGGGGTGAAAGAGTAAATATTTTGTTTTGCCAACCATAAAGTTTCTGTTGCAAATACTAAGTTCTACCAGTGTAACACAAAAGTGGTAATAGATAATACATAAACAAATAATGTAGGCTGCATTTCAATAAAATATTGTTTCCAAAAGTAAAAAATAAATATAAAAGCAGTAGTCTACTTTTGCCTGGGAAAGTAATTTGCCAATCCCTGAACCATAGTTGGAGAAATTCTAGTCAATACTAGAGTCAAACTAGAAAAAAAAAAAAAAACTTTTGCACATATTAACAGCTTCAGTATGTGTTATATAAGCCATTTAAATCCAAGAAAAGTAGCTACATTTTTAGTGTTATGAAAGTAGTTCACATTTAGTTAGCTGTATCCATATTAAGCAAAGAGATAATTCTTATTCTGGTGCAATTCTTCATTTGTTCTGAAAGTTCAGCCATAGCTGTGATACCACAGAGATTATCCACATTGAGTTTTCTCTTGCGTAAATGTCACAGTGTGAAATGAGAAATCTACACCTTTCATAAAGCTCTGCATCCAGAATACTCAGTTATGTGAAAAAGAAATCTCTCACTAAAGGGGAAAAATGGTGTGGAAAATTGAGAGAAAAAAGCTACTAGCAACCTGTAAGTGCAAAAATAAATAAAATTAGTATAACGAGAATATTATATAGTATAATAAATAGCAAATGGTATAATGAGAAAAACTTTATCATGAAAGTTTGTAAAACTTTATCAATATTTTTCTAATTGCATCAAGAAAGATTTCTTATTTATACCAGAAATTAAGTAATCTCAATGAAATGAACAAATATTTAGAAACAGAAAAATTACTGAATTAGTTAGAAAAGAAATATAAAGTTTGAATAAATATGTAAGATATTCAGGTAACAATAAAAAACTTTCCACAAAGAAAAGCCGAGCACTAGATGGTGTCACTACATCTATTTGAAAGATGGCATGATTTTATATAGAGAGGAACAAAAGAAACATGGTTGCTATGACAAAGCACCTTCCAAAAACCATGCAGAAAGTTTCTTGTGGCAAATGATTACATAGAACTATTCAGGGAATGGAACCCTGAGAAAAATTAAAAATTCTACCCTAAGTAAATAGATACAGTGCAAATCTTCTGAACATGAACATTAGTCTGCATTAATCTCATCAAAATGCTAATTCCATATTGTTTTCAAATATCTGAGCAGCTTATAGTAAAAGGAAACATTTTCAGACAATAAATTCCTATTTGTTAATTGTCCCTCATTATAGCTTGTGCAAAACTTGCTGAATATTTGTATGCCTGAGAATAATTTCATTTTTTTTCATAATGACAATCTTTCTTCCCTCACAAAAACAAATATGTCATTTTACTGTTTTATTGCTTGAAAGACACTGATACCATCATTGCCACTCATTCCTTGTTGAATAACACTTTTTTTCACATTGAAAACTTATTTTTCACATCTTCAACTTGAAGTTGGTGTTCTGAAATTTTGCAATCATATTTGTAAGTATGAGACTTTTATCACAAAATGCGATCTGTTTCAGTGGGCTTTTTCAATCTAAGTAAATGCATCTTGAGATGACATTTTCTTCTATAGTTTAGTAGCACTTTCTCCTGTCTTTTCTATTAATCAGACACTGACACGCTAGATGGCAAGTCCTAGATTAGTAATTGGTATGATATATCTGCTCTCAAGTTTTTCAAGTTTTCCTCTTTTATCATCATTATGCAATGCTTGTTCAATTTTTTCTAATATTCTGTCAGAAATTTTTTTAGTTGGTAAATGTCCAAAACACTTTTCTAAATTTTATTTGCTCTTTTCTCATTGCATTCTATTCAATGTATTTGAAACTATCTGTGTATTTGTCTATTTATCTCTTAGTTTAAATTTATGACATCACCATCTGCATAGGTGAAAACATTTAAATATCAATGATTTCATATGGATCAACCATATGAGACCATAAAAAGGCAGAAAACAGAAAAAAACCTTGTAAAATCAATTGTTATTTCTTTCTCTTTTTATAATATACATATTCTTTTTTCATTAATTTTATTTGTACATTTTAGGTATACAATATATTGACATTCATTATTGGGAGTATGTAACTTTACATAATATATCTTGGTTCTTATTTTTTCCCCAATCCCCTGCCCTCCTTTCAAACCCTCCACCTGTTCCTATTTACAAAGACTTTGTTACCATTTTTTCCTTTTCTCATATTTATTCCTTTCCCTTCTTTCCTTTCCCCACCCCTCCCAATTCCCCTTCCCCTTTGGACATTTTCTTCCTACTTCACATTATTACACATTTTGATCCTCATTTACACTTTCAGGTTCACACACCAGTGAAACATTTTTGTATTTGCACATGTGTCACCAATTTATTGTAGGGAACAGGGAAAGGGGACGTTACTAGAACCTCTGCAGTGAGTCCTAGTCTCCTGTGAGCCATGGAAGCACAAAGTGAATTAACTTATTATACAAGAAAGGTAGAAAAAGGAGACTTTGAGAAGAAGCTGAGCTTTGGTCTCATCAGTGTTGCTCTGGGCGGCAAAGAAGAAAGCCCCGGAGCTTGATGCACCTTTTATTCAGTACATCAGGAGAAACAAATGTAACAAATGACTCAGGATGGAAAGTTCAGTAATTGGGATAAAAAAGGTGTAACAATCCAAGAACAATATGGAACTGAGTAGATGAAGATTTTGTTCCTTCCAGGATGTCTTCAGATGGTGTAATCTTGTCCTGGAGCATCACAGCATCACCGGATCATTGAGGTCTCTGTTGTGACCGGGGGCCAAAATGGAACTATGTCTCCAAATGACATAGCTGGCCTGTAGGGAGGAGAATTAGGATTTTTCCCTAAAATTATGTAGCATTGCTCCTGACAGTTTATTTCACTTATAATTATGGCTTCAATATGCATCCATGTAGCTATAATTGTCTCTAGTTTCTCATTCTTTATGGCTGAGTATACTCCATTTTACTTAAAAAAACACATTTTCTTTATCCAGTCTCCCGTTGTTGGGCATTTTGGGTGTTTCCAAGTTTTAGCTATTATAAACTGTGCTGCTATAAAAATGAGTGTGATTATATCACTGTGGTATGATGCTTTCATTTCTTTTGCAAAGATACCCAGCAGGAGAATAGCTGGATCAAATGGGACCTCTAATCCTAGATATTTGAGGCATCTCTATACTGATTACCACAGTGGTTGCACCAGTCTATGCTCCCAGCAAGAGAGCAGAAGGATTCCTTTATCCACACAGCCCTATCAGCATTTGTTATTCATTGATTTCTTGATAGCAGACATTCTCTCTGGGGTGAGGTGTAATCTTAGTGCTGTTTTCCTTTGCATCTCTCGAATGACCAGTGATGTTGAACATTTTTTTCATATGTTTATTTGCTATTTCTATTTCTTTGTTTGAGAAATGTCTGTTCATTTCAGATGTCCATTTTAGGAATGGATCTTTAAATTTGGGAGGTGTGACATTTTTAAGTTCTTTATATATTCTAGATAGTAGAACTTTGAGGAAAAGCTCTAAAATATTTTAACACATTGTGGGATATCTCTTCACTGTCTTGGTGGTTTCTCTTGCTATGCAGAAGCTTTTTAATAAGAAGAGATCCAACGTGTTGATTTTTTTTATAGTTCACATGTGACTATGTTTTTCTTCATTTAATATTTTCCTACAGCAATGTCTTCAAGAGTTCTACCTCACCTCTCTTCCAGGCAGTTTAGTGTTTCTGTTTTAATATTTAGATCTTTAATCCATTTTGATTTTACTTTAGTGCATGGTCAGAGATATAGGTCTAGTTTTAATCTTTAGCAAGTTGAAACCCAGTTTTTCCAGCACCATTTATTAAAGAGGCTATCTTTCCTCCAGTGAGGGTGTTTAGCTCTGTTGTCGAAGATGAGGTGGCTAAGTGTGTCTGGAGTTGTTTCTACATCCTCTAATCTGTTCTGCTGATCTTCATGTCTGTTTCTTTGCCAGTAGCATGCTGTTTTTATCACAGTAGCTTTGTAGTATAGTTTCAAATTGGGGTTTGTGATACCACTTACTTTGTTTTTTTTTGCCTAGAATTGCTTTTGCTATTCTAGGTCTCTTCTTATTCCAAATGATTTTTTGGATTATTTTCTCCAGGTCTGTGAAGTTTCTGTTGGAATTTTAATTGGGATTGCATTGAAACTATATAGCAGTTTTGGAAGTATGGCCATTTTCACTATATTGGTTTTTCCTACACAGGAACAAGGGATGTCTTTCCATTTTCTGACATCCTCTTCAATCTCTTTTTAGAGTGCTATAGTTTTCAGAGTTGAGCACATTGATTTCTTTCAGTAGGTTGATTCTTAGGTATTTCAGTTTTTTGGATGCTATTGTGAAAGGAGTTGTTTCACCAGTTGCTCTCTCAGTGAGTCTCTTGTTCATTTACAGAAAAGCTATTGAATTTTGTGTATTGAAATTGTATCTACCTACTCTACTGAATTTGGTTATTTTTTAATGGTTATGTCTTTTACTTTAATAAATGTTTTTTAAAATGTAAATATTCTCTGTAATTTCCAGTTACGTCTTCTAATTCCAACATCTACCATCACTTGTCCTCAGATTTCTACTTGGCTAGTAAAGTTTATTCTACTTGGATAAAAGTTATAAAGCAAACTATAGTCTCAGAAATGATTTCACTTTGAAAACAGAATCAGTATTTTTTAATGATTAAATCTCTGTGTCATCTGCTCGAGAGCAGGACAGCTCAGGACGTGAAGACATGGACAACCTCTTTTTGTCCTCATCCTGATTTTTCAAATGATTGTTTTCTACAGGGGTTGCTATGTCTAGGAATTTAATTTGCACTGTAACCATAATTAATCCTCTAATATTTGCTTTTAAATAAATAGTGTAAAATATACTATAAAATAGTATACTAAATATAATATAAAATATTTTATCAATTACACAGCTTTAACTTTGATTAAAATTCCTTCCATATAACCTTAATGTCCCTTTCAATGCAGGAAGGTTTGACTTATCAGTATTACAGTGGGTTCTACTGGGCCAACTCCTCCCCTTTCTACTTTGTAGTAATGATTTTGTTGTCTATAAATAACAAGACCTAAAGCCTCACCTAAAAGGAACCCAAAAAAACATCAAATATTGTGGGAAGTTAGACACTCTTTTGAGAAGGAAACATTTTATGAATATTTCAAAAACAACCTAATCTCATGCCTGTTGTTTATAGTTTTTGAAATCCTTTTTCCTCTATTATTTAACCAACTTTGGTTAGTATAACGGATGAAGATAAATTTACAAAGTATTTGCCTTATGTGCTATATAAGCATACTCAAGGACTGGAATTTTAATCCACTAACTGACAATGGATACTGATGTCAAATAGAAAAGTTAATAGTGACTTGTGTAGATGGAGAACTTGAACTAAGACAAGCCAACTTTGGATCATCGTCTTGTCCAGTTAATGAACATGCATTTCAAATCCACCACCTCAGAAAACTGAGTCAGGAAACCAAGTGTCCACTGTCACAATCAAGGGTGCCATCATTCATGTTGTGAAAAGGAGAAGGCCGAATCACCTCGCTGCAGACAGGCAGGTCTGCCCACACCCTACTGAGGTCCCCAGGTGTGCGGAACACATGCTTAATCACCCCGCTGCAGACAGGCAGGTCTGCCAATGCCCTACCGAGGTCCTGAGTCGCACAGAACACACTGAATCACACCGCTGCAGACAGGCAGCCACCTGATTCAACACTACAAAGACGCAGAGGACACCAGACCACCAGACCAAGGTATTGAGTCCCACTGTTCCTGGCCCAGAGGTAGGGGCTTCTGAGCTGTTGTCCCACTGCTCCTGGTCCAGAGGAAGGGGCTTCCCGGTCACCATCACTCCCACTACTCCCATCCCAGAGGAAAGGGCTTTTGGGCCACATTCTGTCCTGCTGCTCCTGACCCAGAGGAAGGATCTTCCAGGCCACCATCCCTCCCACCACTCCCGGCCAAGAGGGAGGGGCTTCTGAGCCACCATCCCATTGCTCCTGGTCCAGAGGAAAGGGTTTCCCAGTCACCATCCCTCTGGCTGTTCCCAGCCCACAAGAAAGGGCTTTTGGGTCACCATCCCTACTGCTGCTCCCGGCCCCTGTCCCACCTCACCCAGCTCAGAGGAGGTAATCTGTGCAGGTGCTAAGAGCCCCCCGCCCCAGTCAAAATGAGAAAACACATAAATAAGTCTCAAAACCAGACTTCCAGATCACCTACAGCAACCCCAAAGGGAAATGAGATGGAACACTCTGATA
>NW_004624851.1:356751-406572 GCF_000247695.1 Heterocephalus glaber | reverse complement strand
GATTTAAAAACTATAAAAACAGTGCCAGGGATTTAGCTCAGTCGTTCTACTGCCTGCTTCACAAGCACAAGGACCAAAAAAAAAAAAAGAAAATCAAATAATATTAATACATTTGCTCTAACTTAACTTCCAAGATTTCTACTGTTCTGTGAACAAACCTGACTATTTCAAGAGTGCCAAACATCATTTACACAACCATCTAAGTACATTCTGCAACAACAACCTGAAAGAAAAAGGTGGCTGAAGCAGACAAGACAGGGCCACCATGGAGGGGCTCCCACAGATGTGCAGGGACATGGGTCCTGCTTTTCACCTGCCTCTGCAGCATCCAAACTGTGTACAGCCAGATTGACACACCAAGCAACAATATGGAGAGCAGGGAAAAAATGGTCATGCCATGTGTAAGGGGCACTGAGAAACGTGGTCTTTGTCCTGGGAGACACGTGCCTAACTAAAAATCAGTTGTATCACCATGTGAAAATGTTAAGACTGGATACTGAGGAAAACTGGTTCTCTCTACACACCTCTCATCTAAATATTTGTGTAAACAGATATTCAAACTTGAAAATCATTTTACAGAGTGTGACAGGATTGCATAGCTGACAGTTACCTACCATTCCAAGTTTCATCTACAAATTGAGTTCACATCCTTCATGTACTTACCAAAAGCAATGAGACACAAAATACCATTTGAATGAATTCCAATGTATATTTTATTGGCATAAGCCAAAATAAGGTAATGTAATTTTTTGGTTTTCCAATTAGTTATATAGAGCTATAGGAAAAACTTTTCTATAATGAGAGAAAAAAATGAAAATACTTTACTTCTAAAATCTAGTCTTGGCAGTTTATCTGAGCACCAAAACAAAAATATTTCTTTAATTTGTATCAAATAAGTCAGTAATATTGTTACAATTTCTGAAAAAAACTGGTGAAATTGAAATACAGCAGACAAAAATCTTTCAGCCATCTATGGCTTTTCCTCCTTTACTAAAGGGGGAAAAACGTCTTCATGATTTTGCTAACAGGTCACCTACCAATATAAAGAGGTAGATGTGGAAAGTCTAATTCTCCAGCTGCTACCATTTAAAGTCACTTTACATCAGCTACATAATCTGGTGCAACATAACCACAAAGATTTGCTTGTTCCTGAGGCAGGATTCTTGGTGTGCTATGTTGTGTACAAAGTTATGCTTCATGTTATATGTTAAAAATTACCTCAGTGTGACCTCAGTGTGTCATTCAAAACTGAAGAAAATAGATACAGCTGAAGTTATTTTTCTTTCAAATACACATATCCCAAGGTTCCATTTTCTGGAAAAGCCAGAACCCAAAGTTATATGGTGTGCCAGCTGCTTTACTTAGATGACCCCAGGTGAATGAGGGCCATTATTGTTGTATAGCTGTGGAACAGATCCTCATCCTTTACCTCATTACACTTCCTCAGTATAAAGTTCCCTGTGACTATCTGGTCACATCCAATTTCTCCATTTCCAAAGAAGCCGAATAAAGGCACACTAGGAAAAAACTTTCTAAATGCATCAGCCTCAACATTGACTTTGGCTCAGTAGTAGTGGAAGTCCCGGCCAACACACGTGAACATGAAGCTGATGGTGTCCTGCTCTGGGATGCTGGCTGCCTTGAGGAGCTGCATGGCTGCCTCTGCAGTCTTCTCATCATTGACATCCTCATTAAGGAGCACTGTGGCACTCTGGATTCGACAGTCCAACCACACCGGTGGAATTGATATCTAGAGGAGTCTTCTCAGAGGTCAATGACAACAGACTGTCCACCTGGCCTCCAGCCAAGATGATGTTCATGTCGCTGAAAGTGCTGACCACACACTGCAAGTAACTGCTGGCTCCCACCTTACAGCAGTTATAGCCAAACACAAGGACTACACGCAGCTCTGGGTTATCTAGAAAACCCACTTCAGTAAGCTGATGTTTTTCCAGTGTTAACTTCCTTGGTTGCTTAATAAAATGAAAGGGCAGTATTTTTATTCCTTCAATTTGAGGAAATAACAGAGCAAAACCAAATTCTCCAATTTCTATTTACCTAGGTTGATTGCTACCTGATCCCATTGGAGTCACTACAATTCCTGGGGTCACAATCCCGAGGACTTGGCACTGTTTCCGGAACAGCTTCTAAGGGCAACTGCTGTTTCCACTCTCATGATTTTCCTTGATTTCACATGGTCCCCACTCTGCTCCTGACAAACGTTTCTGAATCTGCCATATACAGAACCGTCCTTGGTAAGATGGGAACATTCTCCAGCTCCTCGGTGACAGCGCGCAGCAGTCGATGCCCGTCGGGGGCGGCCTAGGCCTGGCCCGTGGATACCTAGGCCACGAGCGTTGGGCCCACAGCACGAGAAGCCGCGCACGCACTCCAGAGCCGGCTCACGCTTCGGAGAAGCGGGGCGCGGTCAGCGGCAGGTCACCCCAGGTCCCGGTCCCCACCCTCCCACACACACCCCCACACCCCACCGGAGAGGGAGGCTCTGAACTGAGGGGGGGGGGACCTCAGTACAGCTGAAGCCTGAGCGCGTAGATGGGGGACCTGGCCACCCTGTCCCGAGGTCCCCGCCCAGACTCCCAGAGTCAGGTGCCCCCGAGCCTCACCCGGCAGTGTACAAGAGCACCTTGGCTGGCAGGAAAGCAAGCACGCCCTCCACCACCTCTGCCAGGTTGCTCAGCACAAAGGCGCCCGGGAGGTCTAAGCCGCCGGCAAGCTCCATGCTCAATGCCACTGTGGCCGGAGGTCCAGAGGCCATGAAGCCGCAGGCGCCTGAATTTGGTTGTTAACTCTAGAAGACTTTTCGTGGAGTTCGTGGGGTATTTGATATAAAGTATCATGTCATATGCAAATAATAACAATTTAAATTCTTTGTTTCCTATCTTTATTCCTTTTCTTTCTTTCTCTTGTCTAATTGGTGTGGCTGTTTCCAGAACAATATTGAACAGGAGTGGTGTGAGGAGACATCCTTGTTTTGTTCCTGATTTTAGCATGAAGGATTTCAGTTTTTGGCCATTTACTATGATATTGACTTTTGGTTTTTCATACATGAGTTTTATCAGGTTGAGATAGAGATTGTCTATTCCAATTTTCTGTAGGGTTTTTTATCATGAATGGGTGTTGGATTTTTGTCAAAGGCTTCTTCTGCATCTATTGAGATGATCATATGGTTTTTGTCCTTGGCTCTATTATATAGTACATTACATTTATTGATCTACATATGTTGAATCATCCCTGAATCCCTAGGATGAATCCCAGTTGTTCAGGTTTTATGATCTTCTTTATGATCTTCTTCATTGTTTCTCGGGATCTTTTTGAGGATTTTTGCATCTATGTTCAATGGTGGGATTGGCCTATAGTTCTCTTTTTTGGATGAGTCTTTCTCTGCTTTGTGGATCAAGGTGATGCTTGATTACAGGAATGAATTTGGGACTCTTACTTCCCTTTTAATTTCAGTGAAGAGTATAAACAATAGTGGCAATACTTCTCTAAATGTCTCACATAATTCAAGAGTGAAGCCATCAGGATCTGGCCTTTTCTTAGTTGGTAAGTTTTTCATTAAACTTTCAGTTTCACTGATTGATACTTCATTGTTTAGGATTTTCATGTCCTCTTCATTCAACTTTGGTAATTCATAAGTATCAAGAAATCTGTCCTGGGCCAGGGATTTAGCTCAGTGGTTCTGCCACCAGCCTCGCAAGCACAAGGTCCTGAGTTCAATCTCTGGTACAAAAAAAAAAAAAGAAAGAAAGAAAGAAATGTGTCCAGGTATGGAGATTTAGCTCAGTGGTTCTGCTGCCTGCCTCACAAGCGCAAGGTCCTGAGTTTGATTGCTGGTACCAAGAAGAAAGAAATCTGTCCATTTCTTCTGTGTTTTCCATCTTATTGGCATATAGGTTCTCAAAGTATGTATTGATGATCCTCTGGATTCCTGCTAGGTCTGTTGTAATTTCACTCTTTTCATTGCTAATTGCATGAGTTTGGGTCTTTTCTTTTCTTTTTTTCATATGGTTGGCTAAGGGTTTGTCAATTTTGTTTATTCTTTTGAAGAACCAACTCTTTGCTTCATTGATTTTTTTGTACCCTTCTCTTAGTCTCCATTGCATTGATTTCTGCTCTGATCTTTGTAGTTTTCTCCTTGTATGAGCTTTGAGTTTCTCCTGCTCTTCTTTTTCTAGAAGCTTGAGGTTCATATTCAGGTTGTTTATTTGCACTCACTCTGTTTTCCTAATATGAGCATTCACTGCTATGAATTTTTCTCGTAAGACTGCTTTCATTGTATCCCATAGATTCTGATATGTTGTATTGGCATTGTCATTTAACTGTAGAAACTGTCTGATTTCTTCTTTAATTTCCTCCATGACCCATTGGTTATTCAGAAGTGTGTTGTTCAATCTCCATGTGTTAATGAAATTGTCAAGTTTTTTGTTTTGTTTTTTTGCTATTGATCTCCAATTTCATTGCACTATGGTCTGGTAATATACAGGGGATAACTTCAATTCCTTTACACTTACTTAAACGTGTTCTATGTGCAAGTATGTAGTCTGTTTTGGAGAAAGAACCATTTGCCGCCAAGAAGAATGTTTACTCTTCCTTGGTGGGGTGGAACACTCTGTAAACATCTGTTAAGTCCATTTATTCAAGAGTTTGATTGAGTTCTAGTATTTCATTGTTTATTTTCTGTCTAGTTGATCTATCTATTCATGACAGTGGGGTGTTGAGGTTCCCCACTACTATTGTATTAGTGCATATTTGATTTTTTATTTCCATTAGTATTTGTCTTATATAGTTGGATGTACTAATATTTGGTGCATATACATTTATGATTGTCATCACTTTCTCTTGGATTCTTCCCTTTACAAGGATGTAGTGCCCTTCTTTGTCTCTCTTAATTAATTGGTTTGAAATCCATTTGATCTGCAAAGTCAATAGCTACTCCTGCTTTTTTGGGGGGGTCCTGTCACATGGAGTATTGTTTTCCAACCTTTAACTTTCACTCTATGAGTTTCTTTTTGAATTAAGTGTGTTTCTTGTATGCAGCATATGGTTGGATCTTGCTTCTTGACCTATTCTGCCAGTCTATTTCTTTGGATTGGTGAATTGAGACCATTAACATTGATGGATAGAACTGATATGTATTGACTTATCCTTGTCATGACTTTTTCTTTTAGTTGGATTCTCCCCCTTTGCATTTAATTTCTTGTTGTGCCTGATGGATTCATTCTGCTGGGCTTTCTGGGGTTGTGATAATCATTGTCTTTCTAGAATGTTGTTTACAATTTTTTGGAGTGCTGGTTTGATATTCATGAAGTTCCTCAGGTGTCCCTTGTCATGAGAGTATCTTATTTCTCCACCATTTTTTTTTTTTGGTACCAGGGATCAAATTCTCCATCAATTTCAAAAGATAGGTTTGCAGGGTACATCAATCTGGGTTGGAGATTTTCTTCTTTTGGGGCTTGAAATACTTCACTCCAGGCTCTTCTTGCCTTGAAGGTTTGCATTTAGAAGTCTGCTGTGATTCTGATAGGCTTTCCTTTGTATGTGATTTGTTCCTTTCTCCCAGTGCTTCTATTATTTTTTTATTCTTCTGGGTTTCTGGAATTGTAACTATTATATCTCTAGGTGCAGTTTTTTATCATAGCTAGTTGGGGTCCTATATGCTTCATTTATCTGTATTTCAAATTCTTTTCCCCTGCTTGGGAAGTTTTCTGCCATTAATTCTGTGAACAGTTATTTTTTTAGTTTGTACTCTTTTCTGTTTCTTCATTAACTTTGATCAGTCTTCCGTTATTCTTTTTTGCATTATCTAGAGGCTGCTGGATTGATTTCTCATGGTCCCTTAGTATTTTTAAAAAATTTTTCTTTTCCTGGTCACTAATTGCAATTCTGTCTTCTATATCTGATATATTGTCCTCACATTGGCTCATTCTGCTTTGTAAACTTTCAATAGATTTTTTAATCTCCTGGATATCTGTTTGCATCTGTTTTATGGATTCCATTTGTTTCCTATGCTAGGATTCTATCATATTCCTCAGCTTCTCTATTGTTTTTATTTGTGTCTGCTCTAGAGTTATTAATTATGTTTTTTTACTATGGACATCTCTGTTGTTATCTGAGAAATTATTTGATTTCTTTTTTTTTTTCAGGTCTTCTTTCATTACCAGTTCAGGGAGTCCATTTTGTTGACTATCAGATTGGTTCATCTTGTTGCTACTTCGAGTTGCCTTAGGTGATCTGGAAGCATTGTTTTGAGCCTCGTTTACAAGTCTTCTTGTTTCAACAAATGCAGCCTCCTGTGCTGCATTTTGTTGAGGCACCTTTTTGCTTGCCTAGTGGGTTTCAATTCACAGCAAGCCTCAGAGTCCTTCTTTATGCTGCTCACCACTGAGCCAATTTCTTGGTTCAAAAAGGTGACCTTCTGGATGCTTCTGCTGGGCTGTTGTCTGGGCAGAGTTCTGGTTGGGGCCTGCACTAACTTAGGATGGTATTTGGGCATGTCTCTGGCTGGTGCCTGCCCATTTATGTAGCTTTTGTCTGGGAGCACCTTTGGCTGGGGGCTGTGCAACCAAGTTGCTGGGGTTTGAGCAGGCTACTGGCTGTGATCTGTGAGCACTTACTGATAGTATCTGGGAAGGCCTCTGGCTCTGATCTGTGTGCCCGGTCAGCTAATTTCCTGGTGGGTCTTTGGCTGTGGCCTGCAGACCCAAGCTGCTGGTGTCTGGGCAGGTCCCTGACTGGGACCTGCATGCTCACAGAGCTCTCCTCCATGCAGGCTTCTCATTGGTATCTGTGCACACTTACTGATCATATCCTGGCAGGCCTCTAGAGACCATACTCTTAAGTAAAATAAATAGGACACACATGTATAAATACCACATAGTTTCTCTGGTGTGAGAAACTGAATGTGTAAATAAGGCTCAAAATGTATAATAGATAATGCGAAATAGGAAGATCAGGTCCAAAGGGGAAGGGGAAGTAATAGACATAGGGAAAAGGAAAGAAGGGAAAGCAATAAATATGAGAAAAGAAAAGAATGGAAACAAAGTCTTTGTAAATAGGGAGAGGAGGAGGGGTTGAAGGGGGGGGATGGGGAAAAAATAAGAACCAAGATATATTATGTAAAGGTACAAGTTCCTGATAATGAATGTCAGCATATTGTATAACTAAAATATACCAATAAAATTA
Organism: Heterocephalus glaber; assembly: GCF_000247695.1. Next base: position 399,369 of record NW_004624851.1, on the reverse strand, counting down.
ATGAATTTTTAAAAATGAGTTAACAAGTAGTGGTATATGCATAGGGAATAGTATTCATTAAGGAAAAAATTATATTTTTTTGCATGTCATGAATTCATTGAACCTTGAAGACATTATGAAAAGTGAAGTAAGCCAGATGCAAAATATGATGTAGTATATGTCTTCAATTATGTAAGGTATTTACAATAGTCAAACTCAGAGATGAGAATAGTTGTTTCCAGAAGTTAGAGGAAAGAAGAATGAGGAAGTAGTTCTAAGTAGGAGATTTGAAACAGTTTTAAAGTTTATAGGTACACAAAAATGTGAATGTAATGAGTTCCACAGGGTTGTAAATGTAGAATTGGTTAAATTATTAAGCAATGTGCATATTTTACCCAATGAAAATTAAATTTAAAATTTAAAATGACTCAATTCAATTCATAAACCACAGTAATAACCAAGAAAGTGAAAGATATTAAAATAGGCAACAATGTTATGTTTAAACCATGGCTTATTATTAGAGTAGAAGTCACTTAGTTCCCTAATGTCAGGAAATATGTATAGGTCTATCACATGTTTTGTGGAAGAGGAAAGAATAGGGAGGTGTTCAAAGAAAATCTGGTAAAAATTTTGATTGACAACACAAGTATATTACACAAAATGTTCTTAATAGTTACATTCAAAATGTATTTCTTAAATTATTCCTGAAGTATAAATTTGTTTAGTCCATATTCTATTAAAGGATAGCTTCAATAGAATAAAGAAAACTTCAACTCTTATGCAAATAAACCTTCCAATTACCTTGTATTTTCTTGTACTATTGGAGGTTCTCCAGAGTCAGAGAAGCAGAACATATTGAATACATTAAGAAGAAATAGGTCAGGGAATTTAGCTCAGTGGTTCCACTGCCTGCCTTGCAAGCACAAGGTTCCAAGTTCGATCCCCAGTACAAAAAAATGAAGAAGAAGAAATAGCATGAGAAGGAAAAAGGGAACAAGATTTTTGAAAAGTTATGAAAAAGATGGAGAGTTGCTTTATCCCTCAGATAATGCAGTGAAAATTTATTGCTGGCTGTGCCAGGTTAATGCTTATGGTATCAAGAATAAAATACTTGTCAGATTGATAGTGGCATACCAGGTATTTGGGGATGTTTTAATCTGCTCAAGTAATGAACAATGTCTGATATTGAACCTATAAGTCAACTCATCACATTGTTATTTAATATAATCAACTGTTATTATCTAAGATCCTTCCATCTTCAGCACCAGCAAAATAGGTGAGCTGAATGGAAATGTGACGGATCTCAAGATGCCTGCTTCTTAAACTTCTTAATGATGATACCAGTATTCTTGATTTTTCCATTAATGGGGTATTCCTTTTGGTTGCCATTTTCCTATGTAGAGGCAATATTATTAGTCTTTTCTACCATAATGGCCTTCACTCAACAGGTCAGAGAAGCAATATTCTGCCAGTTGCTTAGTATGCCTATTCCAAGCATGGACCCTTGAAATAGCTAATAGTCATAGTATAGGTTTTGTGACCCACTGAATCCACTATGAGGGGATTGTTCACCTGATTTCTATAACACCCTTCTTGGCAAGGAAAACAGTGATATTCTGGGTTTCTTGGAACTGATCTAAGTTCATACACAGTGTCCAGAAAAGTTCCCAAACTTTCTATTTCCATTTCTTCAAAATACAGTATCCTAATAAAAACCATGTGTCATGTTGGGGCAAAGAGTTACAATATAAGTTTGTGTCTATGTTCCAGGGTCTTTAAAAACAGAATTAGTCTTCTCTTCATGAATTTCTGGGTCTGTAAACTAGCTCAAGTCTGGAGGTGATTGAATGCTGTAACTGTTTTTATAATTAATTTTATAACTAATTGTTCTCTGGTCAATTAGCCTAGAACTTTTTACTTGTATAGACTAAATAATTTAAGATATTTTCTATTTATTTTAATTCTAGGAACATCATGATCAAGGATTCAAACTCATTTTTTCTCTTGTATTGCAGAATCCAATTACTCTCATTGCATTTAGGTTTTCTAATTAGATGTCTATTGCTGACATTGTAAATTCTAGTTAACAGTAAAGAATGATCACAGAGCTTTCCAAAGATGTCAAGGCTCTTCTTGCAAATTTATTTCTCATTGTATTGATGAAATGTATGTCATTTGGACCTTTCCAGAATGGTTGGAGTAAGTCCTAAATGACAAGTGCACTCTAGCATTAAAAGTTTTTGAACTTTCTGGTACATCAAACAAAGTCAAGTCCAGCATTTTCAACTCAATCATCTTGGCCCATGTTTTAGCCAATCAAACAAAGTTAAATTCCTTTCTACTCTATGAGCTGCAATATTGAATACAGAATTTCTGTTAGTGAGCCCTTGTCAATAAATTCTATCAGATACATCTTTATGTTCTTTCTAACATTATTCCAAACCCTTTCCATTTCCTAGTTTTTGTCTGCATAAATTAGAAAATTCAAATAACTTTTTAAATTGTGGCATACTTCCTCTAGGTTAATAGTCTATGTCTCACATTTATGGGCCTGCTGGAACTTGATGCTACTGATCCTAAGTAGAATTAACATATTGTTATGGCATTTGTTATCATTAAGCCTCAGGGGAAGCTATTATAGTTTCCTCAAGTAATGCAGGGCTAATCCTCTCAAGCAAGGGTGAAAAGGTCAGACCTCCTGAGTTCAGAGAGCACACTTTTACTCAGCCACTTCCTTTGGGTAAGGGAAGACTTTCTACTTGTACAAGAGATTCAACAGAAGTCTCAGATTCATCTAAGTCCTCTGATATTTCCACATTTTAATTTTATCATCCTATTTCTTCTCAGTACATGCCTTGTTTTAACAGTGTGCACTTTCCAAATGAGGAGTTCAAATTTGCTTTTGAATTTAGCCTCTTACGAACAACATGTTTCCTTGGATTCTCTGCAACATCATCCCTGCATCTATGAAGATAACCCAAGACATACATGGATGCAATCATATTTATGTGTTACGTTAGCTAAAAATTCAAATACGTGTATTCATGCTTTTCTTTCCAATGTTGGTCAAGTGACATTAGGAACAACCAGCCAATCTTGTTATTTGTTAATTTGCCAAAAATATTTGATAGTATTATATACACAGTTACAAAGATCTTTGCATCTTATGAATGATTAGAATTCAGTGGTGATTTTTTCATCTCCTTTGCTTGACCAAACCATGACCTATCAGCACTCTCTTTACTACTAGATATTGATTCATTGTCATTTTAAAATATAAGCAGAAGATCTGAGAACTAGGAAGCCAAATAATCAGTGCTTGCATGAATGCTGTCAGGCTTCAGGCTCAAGAAGGTCAGTTTACATGTCAAGTCAAAATGCAGGAAAATATCAATGTCACAGCTCACATAATCAAGAAAGAGGAATTTCCTGTTACTGAGCCATTTTTCCCTAAATAGGTATTCAGTTGCTTGGATAAGATTTACCTATATTATGGAGGCCAATGTCCTTCAGTCAGTTTACCAACTGAAAAGTTAATCTCTTCCAAAAATGCACTCATATACTAGCCTAGATATCTCAGCTTGCCTAAATATCTCAGGACTCCATGGCCTAATTAAATTGAAGTATAAAATTAAACACTTTATATCCATTTAGCTAACTCTGCATATTATAAAGGAAATTATTCATGATCTCTCATTCCCAAAGCTGAACACTTAGGTGCTTTCATTGCTTATTAGAAATTTACTTATTTTCTGGTAACAAACAAGGAAAAGTAATGAGGTTAAATTCTGGATTTTGCTGTCAAAGAAAAAATTATAGACTGCCACTTGTGTATAGTACTTATAATTATAGAAGTATAAGTGCCCTTTGAAATCACATGGGCCAACCTTCAGTCACTGCAGAGTACTACAAAATAAATCACACTAAAATAGATTAAATCTAGGCCAGGGATTTAGCTCAGTGGTTCTGCCTCCTGCCTCGCAAGCACAAGGTCCCAAGTTGGATCCCTCATACCAAAAAAAAAAAAAAAGAATTAAATCTTAAATTCATCACCTCTTATATTGTATCCCTTTTACACTGAATCATCCGAACATTATTATTGGAGTTAAAATGCTAGCTCTAAAAAATTCATTTAAATATCTACCTCAGAAATGGGATATAGATATGGTGACACATCTTTGTAGTCATTTATTAACTCAAACCTCACCAAAATCCATTTGCACAGAAGTCATTGTAACTCATTCTTGCAAATAAAAAATATTGTTTATAATGTCTACAGAATTATATCTTGAAATATGTCATTCAGCTATTCAAACTTTAACCACTTGTGTTGGTGGTTCCTACAGCTCTCAAAAGTTAAGTAACTGATATTTTAAAAGAGATATAAACATCTTTGAGGAAATTGTATGCCCAGATAGAGATTCCTCATTTAGAGTCTTTTCATAAAATTCTAACCACCCAAATTTATTTCTTGAAGATAGAGAAAATTTATTCTGCCAAATAAAATTTGTTTTGGTTTTACTAAGAAGGGTAGTTAAAAGAGTGATTCATGTGACCTGAATGTATAAATCAATAATGTATATATGCGAATGGTAATTTCTCAATTTAATCTTTTGAAAAATTTTTGAAGTTATCGCAGTGTTACAAAAAAGTCAACACCAAGGTTAACTGAGTTATTGAATAATCAAAAGATAAATTAATGAGGAAAGGTATTACCCTTGAGAAGCAAATTATTCATGTTCTGAACAATTACTAATGATCTACACTACAGTAAGTTTTCCTTTGGAGTTGCAAAGACATTGTGCAATATCATTAAAATTAATGGTTAAAAACAAGTAAGTTCTTATTTTCCAGGTTCCCATGTTTAGCCTCTGTAATCAAATTTTTCAGGTATGTGAATTCTCCCTTCATTTGCATTTTAATTTAGTCTCAGTCCTAAAAATGATCTTTAATCATTTCATTGCAGATTGGTAATTTCCAGGTCTTGATAAATAACATTTGAAACTATTTCAAATGTTACCTTAGGTGTGACCCAGTTAAAACTGTCTAATACTGCTAATGTGAATGTAAAATGACAAAACCATTTTGGAAAACAATATAGAAATTTCTTGTATTGCTGTTAAGCACCAACAGTTCTGTTCTTAAGTTTTTACTTAAGAGAAATGAAAACACCTGCTCATACAAATTGAATATCGCTTATCTGAAATTCTTGGGACCAGAAATGTTTGAAATTTTAGTTTGAAATCCACTTGATCTGCAAAGAGGATAGCTGCTTCTGCTTTTTCTCAGGTTCCTGTGACATGGAGTAAGGTTTTCCACCCCTTAACTTTCAGTCTATGTGTTTCTTTTTTAATTAAATGTGTTTCTTGTATGCAGCATATTGTTGGATCTTGCTTCTTGACACATTCTGCCAGTCTATTTCTTTTGATTGGTGAATTGATACCATTAACCTTGATGGTTATAACTGATACATATTGACTTATCATTGTCATGGCTTTTTCTTTTTGTTGGATTCTACCCCTTTGCATTTAATTTCTTGTTGAGCCCTATAGATTCATTTAGCTGGGCTTCCTGGGATTGTAATCCTCATTGTCATTTCCTAGGATATTGCTTAAAATTTTTTGGAGTGCTGGTTTGGTATTCATGAAGTTCCTCAGGTGCTCTTTGTCATGAAAGTATCTTATTTCTCCATCAATTTTGAAGGATTTTTTTTTTTTGCCGGGTATATCAATCTGAGTTGGAGGTTGTTTTCCTTTAGCTCTTGTGATACATCACTCCAAACTCTTCTTGCCTTGAGGGTTTGTGTTGAGAAGTCTGCTGTGATTCTGATGGGTTTTCCTTTGTATGTGATTTGTTTCTTTTCTCTAACTGGTTGTAGAATTTTTGTTCTTCTGTTGGCTTTCTGGAATCTTAACTATTATATGCATATGTGTAGATTTTTTTTTGATCATCACTTGTTGGAGTTCTATATGCCTCATTTATCTGTATGTCTAGTTCTTTCCCCCTATTTGGGAAGTTTTCTGCCATTACTTCTGTGAACAGTTTTTTTTTTTTTTTTGTCATTTGCACTCTCTCCTGTTTCTTCACTGACTCTGAACAGTCATATGTTATTCTTCTTTGCATCATCTATCAGCTGCTGGATTGATTTCTCATGGTCCCTTACTATTTTTAAATGATTTTTCTTTTTCTAGTCACTAATTGCAATCCTGTTTTCTGTATCTGAAATTCTCTCTCACATTGCCTCATTTTGTTGTGTAAACTTTCAATGGGGTTTTTAATCTCCTGGAAATCTGTTTGCATCTGTTTTTTGGATTCCATTTGTTTTCTATGTTGGGATTGTGTCATGTTCCTCAGCTCATCTCTTTTTTTTTTATGTGTGTCTGCTCTAGATTTATTAATCATAGCTTGCATTATAGGCACAATCTCTGTTGTTATATGAGAAATTATTTCTGATTTCATTTTTTCCTGATCCTCTTTCATTGCCATTTCTGGGAGCCCAGGTTATTCAGGTTATATCAGATTGTTCCATCTTGTTTCCCTTTGGGGTTGCCTTAGGTGATGTAGAAGTCAGGTTTTCACACTTGTTTATGGGTCTTCTCATTTCAAAAGATACAGCCTTCTGTGGCTTTTTTGAGGCACTTTTTGCTTACCTCATGGTCTTAAATCCTCAGCAAGCCACGAAGCAGTCTTTTCTGCTCACCACTTCACCAATTTCTGGGTTCAGAGTGGTGGCCTTCTGGATCCCTGCATTGCCCTGTTGTCAGGAGGTTCTGGTTGGAGATGTGCACACTTGCTATGGTATCTAGGCATGTCTCTGGCTAGGGTCTGCGCTCCTATATAGCTGTTTTCTGGTATGGTCTTTGGCTGGGGGCTGAGTACCCCAATTGCTGGTGTCTGGGTGGGCTTCTGGCTAGGCTCTGTGTCCACTTACCAGTGGTTTCAGGGCAGGCCTCTGGCTGTTGTTTGTGCACCTGTGCAGCTCTTTTCAGGCAGCCTTTTGGGTTGGGATTGTGGGCCCAAGAAACTGGGGTCAAGAGGGGTTCTGGCTGGAAATATCTGCAGACACACTGCTCTAATCCACACCATCTTCTCACTGGGATCCAAGTTTCATTCTTATTCATTGGTATTGATGTGCTTGGTTGAATATAATATGTGCTGTAAAAGTTTATATACTATATTTTATGGGAGGATCACTTGAGCCCAGAAATTTGTTACTAACATGAGAAAAGTAGTAAGACCCCACTGGAAAACAATTAATTAAATTTAAAAAACTACATTTCAATTCATATTTTATTATATTATTTAGCTCATTTTTCAGTCTAATATTAGCTGACAATACAATGTTTTCACTTCTGATTTACATTGTTTTATTTCAGGAAATTAATATTGGACCAAATCATATAATGTTTAGCTTTAAAAATTACAACCTATTTGGGAAGTTGAAGCAGGGAAAATGCTTGAGCTCAGAAGTTCACAACCAACCTGGATAACATAGCAAAATATGACCATACACACATACACACAGAAACAAAAAACACAGCAACATATATCAGTGATGCTCATGAAAGTGAATATTTCTGTGATAAATTTTTTTTTAAAAAAACTAGATAGTATTTCTAAGAGTCTGCATTATTTAATTCTTTGTATATATTCTGAATTCACAATGAAATGAAAAAAGGAGTTATAATAAGACAACTTAAGTCATTTTTAAAGTGCATATTTATTCTAAATGTAATCTTCTAAAGTGTCATCTTATTTTCTTGATACAGCATATAATTTCTCAAAATAATGATCTTCAATTAAACAAAAGTATCTAACAATAATTATAAAAAACTCCTATAAACTTTTAAGTTATAAATAGTTTTGCTGATTACAATTTCCAACCATACATATATCCATTTTACTTGTTTAATTTGATAGTTTACAATATAATCAATTAGTTGTATAACCATCACCACAATCTAACATTAGAACATTTTCATCATACCATTACCAGTCACAGTGCATTCACTTCCCTTCTAGCTGTGGACCAACACTAATCTTTCTTTCTCTGGATTCTCTTTTTCCAGACACTTTTTTATAAAAGGAATTATATACAATATGAGGTACATTTGCAATGGCTTCTTAAACTTAATATAATGCTTAAAAGGCTAAATACCATTTCATTACAGTGATATAAAACCTATTGTCTATCAATTTATTGGTTATACATCTGGGTAGTTTCTATTTCTTTGGCATTACAAAAAATGTTGTTATGGACATTAGTGCATAATTATTCATGCAGATGCCTGTTTTTGCTTCTGCTGGACACGTACATAACTGAATTCCACTTTTAATGTTATTTCAATTTTCAAAAGCCACTGAATCCCAAAATAAAATAAAGTGATTAATTCTGATATTATACTTACTTCATTATGGATCTCCAATACTTTGTGTTGTCTTGAATTGTGGATTGTTCTTCATAGTCTGAAAATAACTATCCTAAAATCAAAGTCAATCATGTTGAGCAAAATGAAGTCTTGATCAAAGACATTCTTTGACTACTTCATTTATTTCTTTACTTATACATGTGATCATTCATTCAACAGATATTTATTAAATATCTAGTCTATATCAACCATGTATCTGTGACTTTTTCTGTATCCCAGGTACATAGTGAGGTCAACTGTTATTTATGCATTAAACAACTGTTCAAATCACATTCAAAAACAATTATGTTTAGAATAATCTGGTTAGGTTTAGTAATCATATTATTAGTTTGATCAGTATTTCCAACCTTATCCTTTATAAAAGTTGTTGTCAGTATAAAAAAGAGAAGAGAAAGAGAATAGTGGGATTTACATTTTCATGGAAAATTCTCTTTAATAGAGAAATTAATTTTAAGTAAAATTACTAGTAGGAATATAGATTTTTCTCCCCATCTTATGGCATGAAGTAACCACAACCTAAAGCAATTAGATTAGAAGGGAGAGAGGCAGTTTAGAGATTAGAAAAAATAAAACAAGGGTTGGGTATAAGAGATAATACCTCCATCTCCTATCTATACATTATAATATATCCCTCAGTTATTCATACTTCAGGTGAATTTTCTCCCACAACACATCTACTTAGCACTATGGCCCATGAAGACAATAAAGAGATCTGTCTTTCTCATTTAAAATTATGCTTCTTCAGGTGACTTCTAATTCTCATCTCTCAAATTTTAGCTAAATATCATGTCCTTGGAAAGCCATTAGATTTCTAAAACTAACCATATTCTTCCAAGTCCATATTGTCTGCAACATCCCCTTGATTATTTCCTTTATAACATGTCAACATCTGAAATTGTTTGATTCCGTATCTTCTTTGTCACATTTTTATCTCTTATCATGTAAATTCCACAAAAAGAGAAATTTATATCTGTTTTATAGTCCCAATCCCTACAATGGCAGAAAATAGATTGATCCTTAATAAATATTTTTAAAAAGATTAAAAGTGAAAAAGAAACTAGAATAGAGTATGCTTTTGCTAGTAATCATTACAAGGTGAAACAGAGAAAAGGATAATCTCTTAGACTCTATTATATTAGTTTGTGTAATGTATCTCTGAAGTATTTTGACGGACTCTCTAGAAGCTATTATTTTGCAAATATTATTTATGCCCTCAGTTCAAGAGTATTTGTAGAAAAATGATTCCACCTAAGTATTCTTTGATCTTAACAAAACTTTGTTCTATATAAATATTTCATTGGCTTCTATATTTAAAATGAATTAAGACAATTGAAATTGAAATTTGAAATTGTTTAGGAAATAACCACATTATCTAGTGCTCTTTGCTTATCCCAAGCTTCAGGCATCTGTCTCTATTTATCCTAACTATTGATTCATGTAATATGCTTGGAAACCATTGACTGTTTGAGAAAGTGAAATGTGTATCAATTTTTAAAAATCCTTAGGATGCACAATCAACCCTAATTCATTCCAGCTAGCTAGAAACTTGAACTCCAGTGGCAACTTTTTAAAATATCAACATAATTATGTCAGTTTGTAATATGAAAAAGCTATAAAATTCTAATAGAACACTAGTAATGGAGACTGATCTTTTCATTTCAATAGATTAGGTCAGTTCCAACATAGATTTGAATTTAGTCTAGTTGAAAGATAGCAATACATTTCCATTAAAATTTAAAATGCTTTATACTAGCAATTATTTTCATCCACTACCATGATACAATATTTATTAATTCAAAATTCAAATAAAGTAGATATTTAACCAAGTGGAAATAAGAGATGAAACTTTCATATTTAGTCTACAGATTTCTATAATACCATGTAATATTTTTATTTGAGTAGGAAATTTTTGGTACTTTAAAGTGATCAAACGCCTTATTGTATCAAATAAAAATGAATCTATCCATATAGTGTTTAGTGAAGAAATATACGGAGGGTATGATGCTACATGTTGCTATGTATTTATCTGTTTGGTACATTTTATATCAAAATGATATTAAAACACTTCCTCTTCTTTTTTTTTGTACTAGGGATTGAACTCTGGACCTTGCACTTGTGAGGCAGGCGCTGAAACCACTGAGAGAAATCCCTGGCCTGAGATTAAAACACTTAATCACTTACTTATTTGAAAAGAAAAAGCTTTCATGCCAATTCAAGTTGACTAGTCATAAAGAATATAATAAAGAAAATTGAAAAACATTCTTCATAATTTACAAAGACATAAGTACAGTTTTTATATAATATATTGCCTCTCTCCCAATGGACATTAACCCCTATTTTGTTTATTTCTAGCTGAACAGAAGATTTTTCAACTGTTTCAATTTTTTTAGATTTATGAGTACATTTTTGCAGTACCTAATGATTATATTCATCATGGGGTACATGTACATATCTCAATCATTTTAACCTATTTCTCCTACATTCTTTATTCCCTCCCTCCATCTCTAGATCCCCTTACCATTTGCAAAGAATTTGTCACTATTTTTATTATCTGTCTTTTATTTTGCTGTTTAAATAGTCAATATTTTCGATATCTCATATGAGAGAAAACATGCAATATTTATGTCAGTGTGTCTGATTTATTTCATTTAACATTATGGAGAAAAAATATATACATGCATATATATATTCTTTGGCCATTTATCTATTGATTACCACATGGATCATTCCTATAATTTATCTATTTTGCATTATGCTGCTATAAACATGGATATGCATGTATCACTATAATATATTGCCTTTAATTTTTCTGGAAAGATACCTAGAAGGAAGATAGGTGGGTTAAACTGAATTGCCATTTTTAGTTTTTTGAAGACTACATACTTATTTCTGTAGTATTTATAGTATCATACATTCTTTTCACCAATACAGAAAGATTCTTTTTTCCCTGTAGCCTTGTCAGTATTTGTTATTATTTGATTTTCAGATTATAGCAATTATCTTTTGGTAAGATGGAATCTCAGTGTTATTTTAATTTGCATTTCTCTCATAGCCAACAATATTAAAAATTCATATATTGATTGGTCATTTATAATTTGTCTTCTAAGAAGTTTTTATTCATTTCAATTAAACGTATTTTATAGGGTCTTGTATTTTGAGGGGTCTAATTCCTTGAGTTCTTTATATATTCGAGATATTTGTCTTCTGCCCGACAAGTAGCTGGCAAGTTTTCTTTGTCCTCATTCTGTCAGTTGTCTCTTTATGGGTTGTTTCCTTTGCTTCATGGATTTATTTTAAATTTAGCACAATGTTATTTGTTGATACTTGATATTAGTGCCTGTGTCATTATGGTTCTGTTCAGAAGAACTTACCTATGCCTATGTTGAGAGTTTTACCTATGTTTTCTTCTAGCAGATTAAGTGTTTCTATTATAGTATGAGTGTTTTATCCACTTTGATTTTATTTTAGTACATGGTGAGAGACGTGGGTCTAGATTCATTATTCTGCATGTGTATAAACAGTTTTCCCACCACCATATTTTAGGGTATTTTTCCTCCAGTGTATGTATTTGGCCGTTTTGTTAAAGATCAGATGATTGAATATGCTCAAAGTTGTTTCTGCATCCTGTTCCATTAATCTGTATGTCTATTTTTGTGTTAGTACCGTGCTTGTTTTATCACTGCAACTTTGTAAAGTAACTTGAAATCCAGGATTGTTATGCCTCCTGCTTTGTTCTGGTTTCCCAGAGTAGCTTTTGCTATTCTTGGTCTCTTCTGATTCCATTTGATTTTTAATATTGTTTTCTCTATTCTGTGAGCAAGGCTCTTGTTACTTTGAATGGGATTGTGTTAAATATTTAATGTCAGTTTTGGTAGTATGGTCATTTTGACCATATTAACTCTCCTATTCAGGAACAGGTTATGTCTTTCAAATGTCTGATGCCTTTTTTAGCGTTTATTTTGAGATTATTATTATTTTTGTTACTGAGATCTTTCACTGTTTAATTATGTTAATTCCTAAGTATTTAATTTCTCTTGAAGCAATTATGAATGATATTGATTTCCTAATTTCTTTCTTTGTAGGTTCCCTATTACTGTACAGGGATGCTATTGATTCCTGTGTAATCATTTTGAATCCTGTTATATTGCTGAATTTTTTAGTAGTTTTAATAGTGTTTTTGTGAAATTTTAGGAATCTCCTATGTAAAGGATTATGTTATTCATGAATGAAGATAGTATGACTTATTCCTTTCCTATATGTATCCTTTTATTTTTCTCTTTCCTGATTTTTTGGCTAAAATATTGAAGAGTCAATTAAATAGGAGTGGTGATAGTGGACATCCTTGTTGCACTCCTGATTTTTGACAAATAGTATTTCAGTTTTTTCCTATTTAATGAGATGTTGGCAGTAGAATTCTTATTGGCTTTTATCAGATTAAGATAAGATCCTTCTGTACCTATTTTCTTCAGGGTTTTTATTATGAATTGATATTGGACTTTGTCAAAGGCATTTTTGTATCTATTATAAAGATCATGTGATTTTAATACTTGCTTCTGTTTATATGAGGTATTACATTTATTGATTTGCATATGCTGAACCACTCTTGCATCACTTGGAGAAAGCATACTAGGTCATGATGTATAATCTTTGTAATGTTTTGTTGCATTTAGTTTGCCACTATCTTGTTGAGGATTTTGCATCTATATTCATTAATGTAATTGGTAGGTAGTTTTCTTTTTTTTGTCTGACTTTGAAATCAAAGTAATGCTAGCTTCCAGAAATGAGTTTTCTAGTACTCCTTCTCTTTCAATTTCATGGAGGAGTTTGAGGACTATTCACATTAGATCTTCCTGAAGTTTATGTAGAACTCAGCGGTAAAACTACTTAGTCTCAGGCTTTTCTTAGTTGGTGGGTATTCTATTATTGCCTCAATTTCCTTGCCTCTTACTATACTTCTAAGGGTTTTTAATTTTCCTGTTCAGATTTGGTAATTCATATGTGTCTAGAAGTGTATCCATTTCTTCTAGATTCTCCACTTTAATGAAGTACAGGTTTTTGAGCTGTTATAATTTTCTTGATTTTTGTGATGTCTGTTGTGCTTTCTACTTTTTCATGTCTGATTGCATTGATATGGTTCTTTTCTCTCATTCCTTTGGTATGTTCAGCTAGGGTTGATTTTTCTTTTTTTGTTAAAAGAACCAGAAATTCAATTAATTGATTCTTTATAGGTTTTGTTTAAGATTTATTAATTTCTGCTCTGATATTTATAATTTTCTTTCTTGTATTAGTTTTAATTTAGATTGTCCTTGTTTTCTGAGGACTTGGAGGTGCAATACTAGGTTATTTATTTGGGATCACTCTATTTTTCTGATATGGACATTTTCAGCTGTAAACTTACATCTTTGGTCTGCTTCCATTGTGTGCCACAAGTTCTGGTATGTTGTATTGATATAATCATTTGATTCTAGGAACTATTTAATTTCCTCCTTGATTTATTCTTTGAACCATTGATTATTCAAGAATGTATTGTTTAATCTCCATGTGTTTGCAACATTTTTGTGGTGTCTTTGCCATTGATTTATAGTTTCTTTACACTGTAATCTGATAATATGCATGGAATAATTTTGACTATTTTGTATTTATTTAAGCATGCTTTATGGGGTAGTGAATTGGTGATGAATCTACTGTGTGCATGCTGCAGTGGACTGCTTGTATCATTGGAAGCTCTAAAATATTTGCCGTCACTGAGTTAGTATATGGTGTATTTTGGAGAAAATTTCATTTGTTGCTGAGAAGAATGTACTGCCTTGCTTCTGGGTTGAACCCTCTGAACATATCTGTTCAGTCAATTTTTTGAAAGTTTAGTTCAATTCTGATACTTTTTGTTGATTTTTTGCCTACTTGATCTGTTTATTTGTGATACTGGGTTACTGGGTCTCCACACTATGCTTATGTTTATCTTTACATGATCTTTTATGACTAGTCTTTGTTTCCTAAATTTGGATGTATTGGTACTTGGTGCATACATTTTTGCATTGTTATCACTTCTTGTGAAATTGTTATCTTGACTCTTAAGATCAGTTTTGGCTTGAAGTCCACTTTGAAAATAGGATAGCACTCAGTAGTTTTCAGATTTCTTTTGTATGAAATATTAATTTCTGTCCTTTTATTTTTCATATATGTACAGTGAACACTTGACATATGAACTCAATTTGTTCATGAGGGCTGGTTATAACTCAAGTTAGTGAATTGGAGGTTTAGGATCCTCTATCCTCTATGCAGCCTTCAAAGTGTCTCTCCTATATACAGGCAGATCTCTGTGTCCTTAGGGAGAAATTGGTCCTGGATTTTTCAATTAACCCCATACAGGAAAGAATGTTTTAATGTTTCTTCCAGAACTCTTTAAGGATTAAATCTGTATCGAAAGCACATCTAGGAGCACAAGCAGCTGGCATTTGGGATGTAACTCAAGACTTTGGTCATAAGTTAAAACCAAAATTCTGGTCTTAACCCAAGTTGTTCATATGTCAGACCAATCATAACTCAAGGGTCCACTGTATGTCTTCTAGTATTAAATATGTCTCTTTAATGTACCATACCATTAACGGTTTTTATCCAATCTGTCATTATTTGTCTTTTGATTTAGAAATTGATAACATTTATATTGAGTAATTATTAAGTGATATTGACTTATTCCTGTCACTGCCATATTTTTAAATTGCTGTTTCCTTTACTTTTTCTTTGTGCATATCTGCTGCTTACCCTGGTTAGTGTATTTGTTTCATTAGTCTTTGGCATGATTGACATAATTGTCTCTGTTTAGGTTATCCTTGAGTATTTTTTGGAGTGTAGAATTTGCGGTCATGAATTTCTTAAGATATTCGTTGTTATTGAATGTCCATATTCCTCCATAAAGTTTGAAAGATAATTTTGCAGATTAAATTAGTATGGGTTGAAATTAGTAGGACTTGCAACATGGCATTCTAAACTATTATGACCTTTAAAAGTTTTGCTGTGATGTCTACTATAATTCTAGTTGGTTTACATTTATACGTTATTTGTTGCTTTCTTTTACCAACTTTTAAAATTCTATTTTTGTGTTGGCCTTCTGTGATATATATATATATATATAGGTACCGAGGATTGAACTTGGTTCCTTGCCCTTGCAAGGCAGGCTGTGGAACCACTGAGCTAATTCTCCGGCCCTCTTCTGGTATATTGACTATGATGTTTCATTGAGAAGTTTTTTCCTTGTCAGGGCTATTTGAAGTAGTATAATTCTCATTCATTTGTATGTTGAATCATTTCCCCATACTTAAAAAGTTTTCCACTATGACTTCTGTAAATAAAATTTTTATTCCATTCTTGCCATGTTCTGATTTTTCTCTTACTTCAATTAATCTTACTTTAGTCTTTGCATCATCTAGCAGCTGTTGCATTCATTTATATGATCTCTTATTGTTTTATTATATGATCATCTACATAAGCTCTTTACTCTCATTCTGACACTCTCCTCATATTTATCACTTCTTCTCCTCATATTTTCAATAGAATGTTTTATCTCATGGACTTTTTATTTCAGGCCAAATAAATTTTAATTTTCAGTAAGGTCTGCACCAAAATAGAGGCACAAACAAAAACCAAAATTCAGTTTTAACTTTTTTTTTTGCAAGTAACCTTTTTTTGTATCAGGGATCAAACTCAGGACCTTGAGGTTGTGGGAAAGGTGGCGGCACCACTGAGCTAAATCTTCAGCCCCTGCAAGTAACCTTCTTATTGGTATATCAGTAAGGAATTATGACACTTCAATTCTGAACTAATCATTAAGACCAGGAGCCAATTGTTCCTCAAAGTTTTATGTACTTATGCAGTGCCCATAGGGTCTTGTGTTTCATTTTTTTCTCTTACATTTTAATTTATAGTTAATTAATGCTGAGTCATATAGATAATTAACTGTAATTATATATTCCTATATAATTTATTTAGTGTAAAATATATTAAAGTGGTATTGCTTTTTTCCAATTTAGCATTATCTGCAAAAACAATGGGAATGTTAGCATATAAAATAATGATTTTTCTATTAAGTAATTACTTTTCTATATTGAAATAAAATTTAATTTATGTTTGATTTTCATCAATACAAAGTATTTTTAAACATCATTGTATTTCAGTGGTTTAAAAATTAATACAATTTTTCCTTTAACATAGATGTGAGAGCCAACTAAACATATTTTTATCATTTTGAAAATTAAGAAGGATGTCTGATAACTTTTATCTGTATAAATAAGTTTAGTATCATTTGTTTTAGTCTTATGCAACTATACAGTTAAACATGGGATGTATTCAACATAAGTGAGGAGCCATGTCAATTATATACATACTTGAAAACAAAGATTTCAAAATACCCCAAAATCAAACAAGGTCTAGGGTGTAGTTCAAAATTAGAGCACTTCTTATCCCTGAGTTTGTCCCCATCATTGCCAAAAAATCACATAGCAAATTTGATATAGGCTTCTTCTACACATAGCATCTATTTAATTCATTTTAGAAATATTGAACATTTTCTCTATGGTGAGCTCACAAGTCATTGTGCCTCTTTTTTGGGAGGGGTTGTACAGCAACAATCAGATGTAACACCTATTCTTTGCCTTAGAAATAATATCTCAACATGTCCCTTGTCACAGGAACACTGGGAACCTAAATGAGATCAAATTCTTATCAAAATTACTCTGTGGTATCTAACATATGAACAATTGCCAATAAATCTAGATTACTTGCTACTTCTCACTCACTAGATCCAGTCCGCATAATGTCACCAATGTAGTGACTCAGGGTTATGGTTTGTGTTTAGATGTCCCTCCAAAGCTTCATGTAGATGAGGTGAAACTCTTTTTCAGAGGTAGTTGAATCTGGAATGTATGATGCTGGGGTTAAGGGTATGTGATTACTAAACCACTACACATGAGTGAGTGATTGTTTTCACAACACCCTAATACCAATAGTCTGAATATGATAAAAGGATCAGAAAGATGTTAAATTCCCTTGTTGCCTTTGCTACCTTGTGCCTGCCATGTTGTTTATGCTTTGCCATGCCTGTTTGCCATTCCAGTCTTGGATCCAGCCAATTATGGACTGAAACCTCTATAAACTGTAAGCCAAATAAACCCATTTTCCTCTAACTTTGTGTGTCAGGTATTTTGTCTCAGCAACAAGAGAATAGTAACTTACACACTCAGTATGATATTCAGTGGAAGAAAAAAATCATGATTTCTGTAAACCATAAAGCTAAAGAGTTGATACACCCAAAGGTATGACATTTGTAGGTATATTGCTGGCCATGCTAACTGAAAGCCAATTGCATCCAGTAGACACTACTGACATGATGGAAAAGATGGCATTTGCCAGATTAATAGCTACATACCATTACCAACAGCTGTTAACTCGCTCAAGGCCTAAAACCCCATGTGAAATAGCAGCTGCTATTGGAGCTGTTGCTTGATTTATTTAAAATACTAAACTATCTTTTGGCAAGATTCTGTTTCCTTAAAGACTCAAATAGGCAAGTTGAATAAAGATGTGGTGTGAATCAAAACCTTTGCATTTTTCAAGCCCTCGATGGTGACTCTAATCTCTGAAATCATTGTTGGTATGCAGTATTGCTTTTAAATTACTGTTTTCCTAGGTAGAAACAATTTTAATGACTTCTACTTAGCCCTTCAAATCATAATAAATCATAATAGCCTTTCTCCACAGTTTAGAAAACAAATGCAGGACTTTTGACAGCTGCTAGTGTTTCTGTTTTCATTACCAATTCTGGAATGGAAGAAATAATCAGAGGATTGGTTTAGGGATGCAGTGGACCCACTATGAGATGAATATGAGTTAAAATTCTGTTGACCACCTGACCCTTATAAACCTGCACCCTAATCAGAGGGACACAGAAATGTTTAGGTTTATTGAAAATGAAAATTAGATAAAGCTTTATTTTGATATAAAAATTATTTATATAAAATAAAAATCATTGTTTCTCACCATTATGAATAAAAGTGATTTTTATTGATCTTTTTAGTGGAGTGCCAGTTTTGAGCCAGTGTCCAGCAGTCACTGAAAAGTCTATTTTCTTTGTCCCAAAAGGAGTTACCCAGATAAAACCCAGAATAACTTTTAGAAAGACTGGGAGAAAGATTAGTGGTACAAATTTTCAGTAGCACATCAGAAACTATGTTAAGTCAGAATGACCTCTCTTCATTCCAGGGTTTCTGGGTTATAAACTGGCTCAAGTCTGGTAACTGCTTAAGTATAGTAACGCTACTTTTATGATTTGAGCTATGATTTTTTCCTTGATCTGGAGATTTTCTGGTTATAAAACTTAAGTAAGAATTCATTTAACTTAAAAATTCATTTGTAACTTTTAATTTACAGGAGCACTATGTTTAGCCAATGACATGGGTTTATAATAGTCAGACTCTTCTAACTGCTGCAATGACTTTGCTGTCCATTATGGCAACCATGCCCCCCTTGCATTTGAGTGCTGCCACGTGAACCCTTGCCACTGTAGGATCCAATTACTGCCCACTTTATTTATGCTTTCCAACTGAGTCTGAGATTCTTAGTGCAAAAGTATGGCCTAGAGAAGAATTTCAGAGCTCTTCAAGAATACTGGAGTTCCCCTCAAAAATTTGTTTCTCATAATCATGAATCAAATGCTTTTTTATTGTCTTTCCTAGTGGAGTCAATGGATCCTGAGTGGAAAAGGTACTCTAACATTCAAATGTCCCAAGGTCTGAATCCTTTCCTCTATATGAAACCAATACAGGATTGGCATTTATAGCTTACTCATTAGAGAGCATCTTTTGATTCATGTTTTATTGTCTGAGTAAATAGTGTTCTCTTTAACTATCCAAGCTAAAATATTAAATGTAGAATCTCTATACAGTGAACCAATATCAGTATATTCAGACTAATCTAATTATATTTTCCTTCCAGTGTTATGCCAAACACTTAAATACTCCCATATAAATTCCTTTATTTTCTGCTTCTTTCAATTACAGCACTCAAGTACCTATTTTGAATTGTAGTACATTTACTCATGATTCACAATTGGTGTTTCACCTTTTGGGGTTTGAGGTTTTTTTAAGTCTAGAAGCAATGAGGGGGGAGAATCAGTATTATTATTGTATTGTATTATTATTATATTATATTATAATATATTGCATAATTATTATATTGTATATTGTATTATTATATTATATTAAGTTATATTATATTATTTTATATTATATTATATTATATTTTTTGACATCTCCCTTGGGGAAACCCAATATCACTTCCTCTAGCAATAGAGTTTAACCCCTTCTCTTGGAGATAGAAAGACTAATATGATGTGGCTGAAGTCCATGAGACCACTTTTGCTTGAGACAGAAAAGTTATTTCCAGCTTTTGCTAGAGATAGAAAAGTTATGTAGGGTTTGGAGTTGTCTTCCACAGGCAATGAAGTTTCATCAGAAATTAAAGGCTCAAAATTTCAGTTTTATTAGGCCTATCCTATATGCCCTAATTTTCATTTTCATTACATCATTCCTTACCAATCAATCCTATTACATTAACAGTAGACACATCATGAGACTAGAAGTACAATTTTTGTTGTAATTCAATCCATCACAGCATGAGGTTCTGTATTTGCTTTTGAGCTCTCTAGCTACATGACGTAAAATTCTCCTTCAGGCCACACCTAGAAGCTCTTGCATCATTTATGAGGCATGTAAGCTAAGAATTTAAATCCCTGAGCAGAATTTTTATTTTCTTAATTTGTCAAATGATTTTAAAAAAAAATCATTAAATTCTCATATTTTCCTGAAAAGTGAAAGATTTATGTACAAATTACATAGCTCTTCACTATTTGAAAGTGATAGATTAGGAGTACCCAAAGCAAATGTGATGTATATCTCTGTGAGCATTTCTTGTTATGGGTTATCAGTGCTCTCCACACTACTATTCAGGCCTATGATGGTTTGATTATGCTTAACCACATTTTTGAGGATGATCTTCACTCGGTCTACTAATTTTTTCCAAGGAAACATTATCCTAATCAAGTTATCATCACATGAATTTGGGCATTAAAATTGTCATTAATTACTCTCTAAATGCTTGAAAAATTTATCATTGAAGCTCTGTGCTTCTGGGGTTTCCTTTATTGGAAGCTCTTTGATTAATAATTCAATCTTCCTACTCATTCCTACAATTTTAATTTTTTATTATTCAGTTTTAGTAGTTTGATGTATATAGAAATTTATTCATATTCAGCTTTCCCACCATTGGGTCAAAACACCTGAGACCTACAATTTAAAGGAGTAGAGTTCTATTTGGCTCACAGTTTCACAGGGATAAGTCCATGGTTCTCTGACTCTAAGGCAGAAATGACATTGTGGATGAGCCTAGAGAGGAAGCCTCCCCAATGTATAGTACCAGGGAGAGAGAGAGAGAGAGAGAGAGAGAGAGAGAGAGAGAGAGAGAGAGAGAGAGAGAATGACAGAGATAGAGACAGAGATACCTTCCAAGGGCATATCTCCAGTGATCTTCCACTTTGGCTCTGCTTCCTAAGAGCACATTCAGCTATGAACTCAACAATGGATTTATCTACTGATGAATACATCCAATGATATACCCACTGATCCAATGACCTTCCAAATGCCATATTTCTGATACATGAACTTTGGGGGGATTATTTTAGATCTAAACCATAATCCCATCCTTTCCTTCTTGGTTGTTCAGTTTGTTGCAATATAACTGTTTGTACAATAATCATTTTTAATCTTTCATTTTGGATTTCATATAACTTACTTTTTTTCTTTTTCTTAATTAGAAAGCCATAAATTTGTCAATTTTATTTAAATTTCAAAAATAAAATCTATGCTCATTATTTTTCTATTGCTTTAAACTTTGCTTTATTTATTTCTGCTCTGTATTATTTCCTTCCTTCTTCTAATTAAGTGTTTATTTAACTTTTATTTCTTGTCAATTGGGAGGTGAAGTTAGGTTATTTATTTGCAATCTTTCTTTTGAAATTTGGATTTTTATCAATATTAATTGATATTGATTCTTCTTACTGCTACTTTTGCTAGTAGTAACACACCAAGTGTGGACGTGTTTTCTTTCCACTACTGTGATTAAGAAAATCAACTTAGAGCAGGAAAGATTTATTTCAGCTCATTATATCAGAGATTTCAGTCAACCTATGCTTTGTTTATTCCATTTCTATGAACCTGAAGTGAGACAGAATATCATGGCAAAGGGGTATGATGGATGATAGCTAAGTTCATTCCAACAAGGAAGGTCAGAGAGATAGAGAAAGACAGAGAGAGACAAAGAGAGAAAAGGAGAGAGAGAGAGAGAGAGAGGAGAACTAAGGACAAGACAGAGTCCTCAAGTTTACAATCCAATTATGAGTCTCTTGTTCCTTATGAATTTTGTAATTTTTTTCTTTAGATTTGTGAGGAACACAGTTGTTTTGATTGAGCTTGCATTAAATCTATATATCAACTTTGGGAGTACAGTCATTCCACTATTGATTCTACCTATCCAGCAACAGGGGTACCTTTCCATTTTCTGATGTCTTCCATTAAGAGTAACATAGTTTTCATTATAGAAGTTTTTCATATTCTTGGTTTGGTTAATTCCCAAGTATTTGATTTTTCTTGATTTTATTGTGAGCAACATTTTTTTCCTAATTTCTTTCTTGTTGAGTTCATAAGTATTATATACAAACATTATTGTTTTTGTGTGTTGATTTTGTATCTGGCTACATTGCTGAATTTGGTTGTTAATTCTAGGAATCTTTTGGTGGAATTATTTGGATCTTGTAAGTAGAGGATAGTGTCATCTGCAAATAATGATTCCTTGAATCCTTCCTTTCCTATAAGTACAGTAATGCCTTGGTTCACAAATGCTTCTGTTCAAGAACAATTTGTTTCACAAACAGAAACATTTGGCCAAATTTTGCTTCTGTTTGTGAACTCCATATTAGATGTTGAATACAAATGTGCCCTTCTTCAGGATTGTGTAATGCATTAAGTTTGCAAACCAAGATACCATTATATCTCCATTACTTCTTTCTCTTACCCAATTGTTCTGACTCATTTTGAGGACTATGTTGAAAAGAAGTGGTGAGAGTAAACATCCTTGTCTTCTTCCTAATTTTAAATGGAAAGATTTCAAGATTTTCCCATTTAATATGATGTTGGCATTAGATTTCTAATAAATCACTTTCATCAGCTAAGGATAAGATCATTCTATACCTATTTTCTGTGGAATTTTTATCATTAATAGATGTTGAATGTTGTCAAAGGCTTCTAAGTGCTCCCAAATTAATTTCTGGGAGATAGCATGAAATGAATTCCAATACCAGACAAGGACCTATCCAAAACACTGAAGTACAGGCCAATATCTCTAATGAACATGATGCAAAAATTTTCAATAAGATACATGCACTGGCAAACAGAATGAAACAAATCATCAAAAGGATCATACTCCATGTCTGAGTAGGCTTGATTCTAGGGATTCAAGTATGGTTCAATATATGCAAATAAATAATGTAACCCATCATATAAACAAAACCAAAAGAAAATCATATTATTACTCAATTATTGTTTCCTAATTCTCCTTTCTGTTTTATGAGTGCTTACTCTGAATATATTTAGGATTCTCCAATATTTGGTGCATATATTTATTATTATTATTATCATTAATTTTATTGTTCATTACCAATAGACAAACCCTATCTTCACTAAACAATGTTCCTTTCTTTGCATTTGTGAAAATTTTTGTCTTAAATTCTATCTTGTCTGATATATCTAGAAGCACTCCTGCTCTTTTTTGTTTACTACTAACAGAGAGTAACATTTTCATTCCTTTGTATGTGTCCTAAATCTAAAATAAATCTCTTATAGACAGTATAGAGTACAGTTTCCTTATACAGTCTGTCACTCTGTCTTTTTGGGGTGCTTTAATCCATTTACATTAAAACAAAAAAAATGATGCAAAAAATATTCAACTGAATGAAGCTTGATCACACAGCAGTCACTCCCACCCCTACATAATAGGGGGGCTTTGGGTCTAGACATAACCAATAATCTCCTGTTTCCTCTGGTCTAGAAAAATTTAGCAATTTATGAACCTTGGTCAAAAGAGTAGCAAGGGGGGTTAGAAAATAGCTCAAAGAGATACATGTAGGCAAGTGAGATCTACAGAACACCTACTAGCCCTAACCAAAATTGAACTTCTCCACACCACATTGTACTAAGAGTACCAAAAGTCCTTCATAAGGACAAAATTTTCAAAACTTTTAGAGAAAGGCAAAAAAATCGCATACAAAGGTAAACCCATTAAAATCACAGCAGACTTCATTACACAAAACTTAAAGGCCAGGAGAGATTGGAGTGAAGTATTTCAAGTCCTAAAAGATAACAACTTCCAACTTTGAATTATATATCCTCCAATACTTTCCTTTAAAACTGATGAAGAAAGAAGGTGTTTCCACAAGGAACACCTCATGAAATTCAGGACCACCAAATCAGAATTACAAAATATTCTCAAGAATATCCTAGAAAGAGACAATGAAGCCAACAATGTCAGTAAATCAAAAAGAATGAATATACCTGCTGGGATAAGCAGCTAAGCAACAGAGGAAAATATGAGAAAATCAGCAACAAAAAATTATGCAATGAGAGAAATAAGTCAGAACTTCTCAGAAAGAATATTCAATGTGAATAGTTCAGCTCTCCAATCAAAAAGCATTGTTTGGCAGAATAGATCAAGAAAGAAAACCCACATTATGCAGGATACAAGAAATATGTTTAATTCACAGTTGTCACAGATTAAAATCAAGGAATGGAAAGCAATATTACATGCAATGGGAATCCAGAAAAAAATAGGAGTTGCTGTCTTAGTCTCTGCCAGGGGCTGATCAGACACTTGGATACCTGTTGGAGGTTCAACAAGGAATAAGAAAGACAGAGACAAATTTCAAAATTTAAGGGGGCTGGGAGAAGCTATGCTTCTAGCAGAAAATCTCCACAATCTCTATGTTTGATCCACTTTTATTAGCAAGTGAAAGGTGCAGGGGGAAGGGGGTCAAGCATCATTCAGAGAAACAATAACAGTTGGAAAGATATTTTGAAAAACAACGAACAGATTAAACTTTCATAAGAGAAGTGTGTGAGAAGGGAACAGGCTAAACTTCACAATAGGGGACCAAGTTAATGATGAACTAGTTCTTTCTGTTTTCCTGTACTTTTACAAGAGCCTCATTGGATGTTATCTTGCCTCAAGAATGCTGAAGTCATTGGTTTTCCTTTCACAGCCAAAAGACACACCATTTGAAGTTTGCCTGCTGTACTAGAGGTAAGGTGCACTGACCTTGAATCGCTGGGCCTCGGTCACACAGCAGCGTCCCCAGCAATCATGCTTTCTAGTTCTTGGTAAACATGTGGCCTAGTCCTCAACAAATCTCAAAGTGAATTTCAAACTAATACTGATCAGAAGAGACAAAGAAGGTCACTACATATTAAAGGAATAATTCAATAGGAAGAGTTAAATGATATAAAAATACACACCACATACCAGCACACTCAGCTTCATAAAACAAACACTAATTGACATGAAAAATCAGATAAACAATAGTAATTGGGGACCTCAATATCCCACAGTCACAGATGGACATATCTACTAGAGGAAAAAACAACAACAAAAAAATCAGACTTGAACCAAACTTTAGAAAAAGTGGACTTCAGAGTTAGCTCCAGAGTGTTCCATCCAACAACAGCAGAGTATACATTCTTCTCGGCAGCACATGGGACTTCTTCCAAAATAGACCACATACTAGCCAATGAACACGTTTCAGTAAATGCAAAAGTACAGAAATCATCCCATGGATATTATATCATCACAGTGGAATCAAATTAGAAATCTATGGCAGAGGAAACCACATAAACTTTGCAAACCCATAGAAATAAAACAATACTCTCTTTAATAATTAATGGGTCACAGACGAAGCTAAAAAAGAAATTAGAAAATTTCTCCAAACAAACAATTTAATCAGAATGACATACTGCAACCTATGGGATGCAAGAAAATAACCCTAAGACGAAAGTTCATAGCAGTGAATTCCCACATCAGAAAAAGAGAACATTCTCAAACAAATAACCTGGTGGTGCACCTTGTGTTCCTACAAATACAAGAACAGTCCAAGCCCAAAGCTAATATGACAAAAGAAATTATAAATATCAGGACAGTAATTAATAAAATCCAGACTAAACAACAATGGGAGAACCAATGAAATGAAGAGTTGGCTTTTTGAAAGATTAAACAAAATACAAAAAACCTTAGATAATCGTATGAAACTAAGACAAGACCTAAATCCATGAAATTTGAAATGAAAAAGGTGAAATCAAATCAGAATCTGTCAAAATTCAGAAGATTATCAGTAACAACTTTGAGAACCTGTACTCTAATAAAATGTAAAATTTAGACGAAATGGATAAAATCCTAGATACATATTAACTACCAAAGTTAACCAAGAAGATATAAAAATCCTGAATAAGCTAATGTGAGTCAGTAAAATTGAAGATGTAATAAAAAATCTACCAAGAAAAGCCCAGGCCCCAACTCATTCACTGACATATTCTACAAAATGTTAGAGATGAATGAATGCCAGTACTCCTCAGACATTTTAACACAATTGAAAGGGAAGCAGTATTCCAAAGTCATTCCTTAAACATTCCTTAAACATTACTCTAATTCCAAAACTAGAAAAAGACCCAACCAAACAAGAGAACTACATGCCAATCTCTTTAATCAATATGGGTGCAAAAATCCAAAATAAGATATTGACAAAAAGAATGAAACAAATAACCAAAAAGATTACACATCATGACCAAGTGGATTCATTTCAGAGAGGCAGGGATGGTTCAAAATATACAAATCCATAAATGTGAAACACCACATAAGCAAAAGCCAGGGCAAAAATCACATGATCATCTCAATAAATGCAGAAAAAGCCCTTGACAAAATCCAATATCCATTCATGATAATAACACTGAATAGGAATAGAAAGTCTTTATCTCAACCTGCTCGAACCATCTATGACTAACCTACTGCCAACATTATACTAAATGATGAGAAGCTGAAAGCTTTACCTAAAAAATCAGGCATAAGGCAAAGATGTCCAGTGTCACCACTTCTCCTTAATATAGTTCTTGAAGCATTAGCTAGAGTAATAAGAAAAGAGAAATAAATAAAATGGATAAGGATAGGAAAGGAAGAAGTTAAATTATCATTTTTTGCTGATGACATGATCCTCTACATAGAAGACTACCAAAACAAAAAAGGACTCCTAGAAGTAATATCTGAATTCTGCAGGATATAAAGTGAACACTCAAATATCTATAGCATACCTAAGCGTAATATAGTACTTACCAAGAGAGAAGTTGGAGAAACAATACTCTTCACAATTGCATCAAGAAAAGTGAAATACTTAGGAATCAACTTAACCAAGGATGTGAAAGACCTATACAATGAAAACTACAGTCCTCTGAAAAATAAGATTGAAGGGGATATCAAACAAAGGAAAAATATCCACTATTCCTGGATCTGCAGACTCAATATAGTCAAAGTGGCCATATTTGCAAAACTGTTATGGAGACCTAGTGCAATTCCAATCAAACTACCAATACCATTCCTTATAGAACTGGAGAAAGCAATCCTAAAATTCATAAGGAAACAGAAGAGAACTATAATAGCAAAAGCAATTCTGGGCAAGAAAGGCAAGGCAGCAGGCATCACGATCCTGGACTTCAAGTTATACTACAAAGCTACAGTGATAAAATCAACATGGAATTGGCAAAAAAAAAAGACTTATGGACCAATGGAAAAAGGGTAGAAGATACAGGAACAATCAGCCAGGTACAATCAGCTATATTGTTTTTCAAAAAGGAGCCAAATCCCTTCACAAGAGAAAAGGTAGCTCCTTTAACAAATGGTGTTATCAAAACTGGCTATCCACGTGCTGTAGGATGAACCTAGACCCATATCTGTCACCATGCACTAAACTAAAATCAAAGTGGAAATTAATGAAATTGAGATAAAATCAATTCAAAGAATTAATGAGTTAAAGAGTTGGTTCTTTAAAATGATAAAAACAAAGATGCTGGGAAAACATTATTGTCACTCAGAAGAATGAATGTTGATTTCTTTCTCTCCCTCTCTGTACTAAAATCAAATCAAATTTGCTCAAAAACTTATATATAAAAATAGAAAATAAATCTTTAGTAATAAAAATATGGTAAACTAACAAAACATAAGCAAAGGCAAAGACTTTTTGACTAAAACCTCAATTGCACAAGAAATAGACAACAAATACATAATTAACAAATGTGATCATATAAAATTAAAAGCTGCACAGCAAAGGAAACAACAAACTGAGTGAAGAGACAATCTAAAGGATGGGAAAAATTACCAATTTTAGGTACCATTCAGATAACATGTACAAATGATTTTTAAACTGCTTTCTTTTTAATTTTTTGTTAGTGTGTATTTGCAATACATAGTCATTACATTGAGCTTGGGGATTTGATACATTCATGTATCCAATTCCATGGACAGAGGATTTATATCTAGAATATATACAGATCTCAAAAAATAGACCCCCCAATAATAAAAGACCCAATCAAGAATTGAGGAATCACAATTAGTAGTCACTTCACAGAAGAAGAAATACAAGTTGTCAATAAATACATGAAAAAAGATTCAACATCTGTGGCCTTTGGAAAAATGCAAATCAAAACAAAACTGACACTCCACTTTAATCCAGAAAGAAATGGCATTTTGAAAGACTCAAAAAACAACACATGCTGGGAAGTTGCAGGAAAAAGGAATCCTCTTACTTTGTTGATTAGAATGTAAACTATTAGAACCACTTTGGAAATCAGCATGGAATTTTTTCAAAAAATTAAAAATAAAAATTCCATTTGACTTGGCTTATCTCTTTGGGTATCTTTACAGTAGAGCTAATATCATCCTAATAAAACAATACATGCATACCCATGTTTACAGCAGCACAATTTAAAAAAGAGAAACATGAAAACAAGCTATACGCTCATAAAAGATAAATGGATTTTAAAAATGTAGTCTATATAAACAATAAAGTCTTACTCCACCATAAATAATGACATTTTTGAGTCATTTGAAGGAAAGTGGATGGAGTTTGAGACCATAATTCCAACTGAAATAAGTCAGTTACAGAAGTGTTAGATATCATATGATATCTCTAATATGAGAAACCTGGTATATAAACAATTTAAAAAGCAAGTTTTAAGTGCCATGTTAAGAAATAGTGAGTTAATCTCAGTAGAAATGGGAAGAGGAGCTGGGAAAAGAGGGAGAAGCAGGGTTATAGGTGGAGTAAAAGTTATCATGATATGATACGTGTATGTATTAAATCCCCAACCTTAATGTAATCATTATTATTGCAAATATACATTATCTAAAAAACTAAAAAGAAAACAGTTTAAAAATCATTTGTCATGTTATCTGATGTCACCTAAAAATTGTTTATATGATAATATGCTATTTTTATCTTTGTGTTGTAAAAGTTTGCGTTTTAAATTTCTTTGTATTTTCATCTTTTCTAGGAAGGATTTCTAATAGTATTGAACAAAGACAGAAAAATATTAATATATGAATTTTCATCTAATTATATATATTTAATATATAAGGTTCATGATAATATATCACTTGCTAAAATTGCTTGCAGTTGTGTTCATGAAAGAGTATTGAATCTATGCCTACATAGCAAGCAAGTTTCCACAGAAAACATAATAAAACAGAGTGTAAGAGTTAAAAGTAAACTAGAAAAATTAATGCAGAAATTGATTTCAAATTTATAGCAAACTAGTCCCATTTTGGGTAATGTTAGAAGGCATTAAAATGTTAAAGAGAATAGAGGTAATATAGACATATTTTACTCAAAATTAACTGGTACTTTTATACACTATGCAATAATTTTCTCTTGATTGCATTAAGACATAAGATCAGAGCTATACAAAGCAGTTGATGTTAAAAGTACAAGTTTCCTTATCACAATCACACCAACTTACAACAGGAAAATGGCAGAGCAATTAAAATTGAGTTGTAATCAGTTATTTATCTAATCCACTCAGTATTGAAAACCCTCTCTGATTTCTTGCAAATGACACTTAAATTTTAAGATACTTGACTTAATGGCAAGACCATCTTCAATAGATTTCCTCTTCTTTAAGTCCTCATTTTCATAGTTTGGTGATTTCAAAATAATCTTTTTAAGATCAGTTATGATAGGTTTCTGGTGTTTGTTCATAGTACTTTCACTTGTGATATCTAAACTCCCAACACTAATTCACATACACCTTGCTATCTTTTTATTGACCTTTATTAGTTAAAAAAAGAAGATAATTAGACAGTATCATTTGAGAAAATATTCATTGTGTAAAAATATGTGAAATTAATATGCTTACCGTTTCAGATAATCTGTTATTACCTACCACACCAATGGGAATCTAGCTTAGTGTATATCATTTTACAGATGACAATTAACAAATACACAGGAGATATTTATGCATGAGTATTTTAATAAGATTCATTTTTTACTCTTACTGTTTAATATTATCCAGTTATATGAAAATTGTTATTTTTTCAAAGCAGAAAAATGATGAAATTGTTTATCATATTACAAATAAGGACACCAGAAAATTTTTTTTCATGAAATACCTAAATTAATGTGCCATCCCAATTTTCCTGCATAATTGCTCATATTAAATTAGTATATATGATACTTTCTGACAAATAAAATGCACTACAAATTAGTCTTCATAACTTTACAAGAGATAAGACCTAGTCATTAGCTTGCTACTATTGTACTAGCCAGGCAATTTATTGCCAAGTATTTGTCATTAGGGAAAAAATCCAATTTTTCTAGTCACTCTTAATGGCATCAACATTACTCAGAGAAAATCCAACATGGATTGGCTCAGTACACTTTAAAATGACAGACATGGCATTTCCTGCTACCATACTTTAACCAATATTGTGATGATAATGTCTGGGATTTCCCTTGAAGTTCATGAAGTACTGTATCAAATCCAGTGGATAGTCTCTTTACCTCTTTTTTTTTTAATTTTTTTTTTTTTTTTTTTTTTTGGTACCGGGGATCAAACAGGTCCTTGCGCTTGCACAGCAGGCGGCAAAACCACTGAGCTAAATCCCTGGCCCCTCTTTACTTCTTTTGTAACTACTAAGAAGAAATATATTAAGGGCCCACCTGTCGGTTTATTGTGGGAGAGAAAACCTATTGAATTAAAATATATTTTCTTCCAATTTTCCCAGATATTTCTCTTAATTGGTAGGTTTATAATTCCATTCATGTTTGTGAGTTTGTTAGCCTCAAACAAATTGCTTCTCACTTCCACATTCCTTAAAATAAATGTACTGTTTCAATGCCTCCTTTATGGATACAAGATAGAATTTCATTGAAAACAATAATTTTTTTTTCAGAACTGTGAGTGTGTATTTACACGTTTCTTAAGTGTTAAGCATCTTTTTCTGAAAGCATCCTGTGTTTAATATATGATGTGAGAAAAAGGAGAGGTTTATCTATCAGGGACCTCTGCAGTAGGTTCTGATCTCCTGCTCAATGCTATGGTTCAGGACTGAGGAAAAAAAAACAAAAAACAAAAAACAAAACTAAAAGACCTAAAGAGACAGAGAAACCTCCCAGCCGACTGGTCACAGTGGCAGTGCGCGGGCCTCCTGGAGCGAGAGTTGCAGCGGTCCAATGGACGGGCGGGGCGTTGCGTCAGGGCCTTGTTGCGTGTCCTCCCAGAATCCCCAATCCAGCCCTAGCGACGCCGCCTCCACCCCCCGCCGCCCTGCGCACTCGGGAGGCTGGCGGAGTCCAGACCTGGCTGGGACAGCTGCGTCCTTGGCCCGGCACCCGATCCTGCAGCCGCTGCCTCTGCCCACCTTTGGTCTCGGCGATGGCCTTCCTGTCTCCCGATGCACTTGTGACTGACTTGGACATTGTGTGTTAAGAGCTCACTTCCGTCCCCACCACAGCCGCGCCGGCGGGGACCACCTGGGCTCCTTAGGGCGGATCCGCTGCTTCTCTGGACTGGACTCTCTGGCTTTAGGGGAGCCATGGACCAAAGTGGGAAGGAGATTCCCGTGACCCTCATCATCAAAGCGCCGAACCAGAAATACAGTGACCAGACTATTAGCTACTTCTTGAACTGGACCGTGGGGAAACTAAAAACGCATCTGTCTAAGTGTACCCTGGCAAACCTTTGACAAAGGGTCAGAGATTGGTGTATTCAGGCAGACTGTTTCCCGATCATCTGCAGCTGAAAGACATTCTCAGAAAACAAGATGAATATCATATGGTTCATCTAGTATACTTCTCGGACTCCTCCCAGTTCTCCAGAAGCCAGCACCTGTAAAGAAAATCATGAAGCCTTCGCATCCAGAAGCAGTTCTAGCTCAGATCATTTAAGATCAACAACTCCATCGTCCAGCCAAGAAACATTATCCTTAGCTACTGGTTCTTCCTCGGAAGGATTGAGGCAGCGGGCCCTTCCACAAGCACACACCAACCGTGCACCGAGTCATCAGTTTCCACATGCAATGCAAGAGAACATGGAGCACCAGTTTCCCAGACAGGCTGCAGCGCCCGCGCCCGCGTACCCAGCGCTCAGCCCGCTGCAGATGCTGTGGTGGCAGCAGGTGTACGCCCAGCAATACTACCTGCAATATCAAGCTGCTGTCTCAGCACAGGCCACATCAGGTCCCAGCCCAGCCCAGCCTCCCGCATCACAGCCTTTAAATGTGGCCCACGTTCCTGGAGAGGAGCCCTCGCAAGCCCCAAACCTGGAAAACCGAGCGG
Source organism: Heterocephalus glaber (assembly GCF_000247695.1). The sequence goes on along the minus strand of NW_004624851.1, from coordinate 366,996 downwards.
CAAATGAGAATGTTCCCAGGAACGCCAAGGGCGGCCCGGCGCTCAATGAGGATGACTTCAACTGAGACTGGCTGGACTGGGTATACACGTTTTCCCGGGCTGCCATCTTCCTCAGAATGGTGTACTTCTACTCCTCCTTCAGCCGCTTCATTATGGTGATGGGAGCCATGCTGCTAATATATTTACATCAAGCTGGATGGTTTCCCTTTAGGCAAGAAGGACGTCAGCAGCGGGGTCCCAACAATATAGAAATTAACCATGATGGGCAACATGCAAACAATGTAGAACTTAAAGAAATGGAACGCCTTATGGACGAAGGGCTGGAAGACGAGAGTGGAAAAGATGCAGGGGAAGACACCAGCACAGTTCAAAGGCCGGGACTGATGGCTTCAGCCTGGTCTTTTGTCACCACCTTCTTTACTTCTCTAATACCAGAGGGGCCTCCCTAGGTCACCAATTATACCTGAAAACTACCAACTGCAGAGGGTTTGATTTTTAGGAAAGTGGTTTAAATAACAGTGCAATTTCAAAAAAAGTATAACTTTCTTTTGATCGTGATGTACAGAGGTGTCCTATTCTTTAACCTTTTCATGCATATGAGTGTCTTAAGCACAAATGGACTACTAAATGTGTGATTTTTTTTTAAAGATCCTAACAGAACATAACATGACAGTATCAGTCTTCCAGGTTTTATTCATTAAATTGTGTAAAGGATACCAAGAAATACCTATTTGTGTGTGTCTTATTTCTTTAAAGAGCTGCTTCACCTATAAATGTCTATAGCTAGTAGCCCAGCCCTTTAATGTGTAATTTGAATAAATATATCTATTTTCTGTGAATTATCCTGAGAGTTTTAAACAGAATGACCTCATAGTTTTTAATAAAGAATATTATTTTCCTAAAATGTGCTAGTAGCATCTTGCCCAGCCATAAAGCAATAAACTTTTCAATAATTTTAATTTTGAAAAAAAAAACAAAAAACAGAGAAACCGGGAGACCTAAAGAGACAGAGAAACCAACGCTGCTCATCCAGCAAAGGCATTGTTAAGTCCAAGCCACTGATCTTTGTTGGTAATCAATTGGGGTAAAGGCAACTTACATGCTAAAGGGGGATTACACGCAAGGACATGCAATAGTGCAGTTTCTATGGAAACTAATGTAAGCAAGGCTTGTAAAGGACAAGACAAAGCATTCTCAACTTAGGAAATGAATAGACAAAATATAGGGTTGTAGTTAGAATCTTGTCTTTCTAGTTAGGAAGGTTTTAATTGTGGGAATGGAATTTGGGTGGGAGTTACTGTGACCTTGGCACATTGGCTTCTGCAGGACTCACTGCTCAGAACAAGCCAACGGAGGGGTTAACTCTTTACAGCCTGCACTGCTTATAGCCTACACTGCTTATAGCCTGTTTTGGGCATAATCAGTATTGCACTCCCCTGTGTCCATCAAAGGGTACAAAGCTTCAGTTAGAATGGTAAAATGTCTTTTAGTTTCTTCTTGCATTGCATCACATCTATAATCAATAAGAATGTATTATATAATTCAAAGTTGCTTAAATAATTGACTTTCAACTCTAAATAAAAATGATGTTTGTGAGGTGATAGATATATAAATTACCTTAACTTAATATTTCTACAATGTATATGTAAGTCAAAGCATAACATAATATACTATAATATGGAGAATCATTATTTGTTCATTAAAATGAATAAATGATGTGATACAGGTTAAATGTTAAATAGTACTTTAAATGTCTTTGCATCTACTGGGGCATATATTTTCTTAACATATTTGGAAGGTTTATTAGGCATGTATTTCCAAGATACAAAAACCACAGAATGACACAAGTTGTTTGTCAATTATCATGTATTCAGAGAGTGTGTTCATTGCTTGTCAGTTTGAAACAAAGTTGACAAAAAATGAACAGAGGCCAAATTGTTGGATATTTTTCTTTCTTAGCAGGTCTTTTGGTCATCAATATGTAGGCAATTTTGAAACAAACCAAATATCTTGAGTACCATTATTGTTCTAAAAATCTCAGCCACATCTGTCACTTCTTCATAAATCTTTTAGATTCTGATGATTAGAATGATAAAGGTCTGTCATCAAAGCTTTTACTTGAGATAGTGAGGTGTCATCATAAATATATTTTTGAGTATTACTATTAGTGCATATGGAATATTTTATATATATTTCATTATTAGTGTATTTCATAACATTTTGTACCATATCAGCCATTACAAACAGTTTCCAATTTTGAATCACAGTGTTGGCATTGTATCCTATAGGTTTTACCCCTGGCAAGAACCTAATAATGTTTTCTGACCTAGTTCTAATATTAGATCATTCAAGTATATATGAGCATTTTGTAGCATTTTGGATAGACAAATATTGTGGAGGATATGAGACGTTCTGGAGCCCTCAGACAGCCTTGGGAAGACAGATTGTCCTGATGTCTGTGGCAGGCCCAGATAGAGAAGTTAAAGATAACTTCAGAAGGCTGTTTGTCAATCCCACAGTGTTCATTCTGCTGTGGTCCCTTGAGACTCTCAAATATTTGCTTGACATAAGAATAGATAAAAGTAGCTAACTTTTAGAAGCTTTAAGTAGCCAGGATGATTTAGATAAGATGCACTAAGATTAAAGGAGCATAGATGGTTCTTTAGATGCTTTATGTACTCACAGATATAACTGATGGTTAGTTGACTAGCATTGTAAATTGTTAATGCTTGATGTATCCTACAGAAAAATGTATAAAAGAAGAACATTACCAATAAACCTGGCCTTAAATCCACACAGAGTTCTGGTCCCCTGTGCTCCTTCATTTTATAAGTTTCGTCAGATACTGTCTTCAGGTTCCATCTCCAACTGAGGAGACCCCAACAAAATATTTATTTACATTACTGTTTTCTTCCTCACCTGAATCAACGTCTTCATTCTGTACTTCTCTATCTGTCATATTTGTCTCACTGTTGCAACTTCTTTGGCTTACATGATACAAGTCATCATTGGTAGTCAAGTCACCTGATGATTCACTTTCAACTTCCTACAAGTTGTAAAAGTCTATTTTCATGTGACATTGTACTAAATTGGGACAATTCTTCAAGAAAAATCAAAAGAAAACACTTAATAAAATAAATCATAAATACACAAAAATGTAACATAGCACCTAACATCTGTAAAACTCACCTGTTGACAATTTGATACAGATGCATACACCTTGCCATTCATCATTCCAAATTGGTAAACACAAAGATTGCTTTCTTTTTTTTTTTTTTTTTGGTACTGGGGATCAAACTCAGGTCCTTGCGCTTGTGCAGCAGGCGGCGAAACCACTGAGCTAAATCCCCGGTCCAACAAAGATTGCTTTCTGTATTCCCAAAGGGAAGCTACTAAGACAGACAGCTGGTTATTATGCTAAAGTAAATATTTTCATTAGAAAAATATGGTATGGGCATCTGCTACCAGACTGAGAAAACAAGAGTGGCCAATGTGATATGTGTGGATGTAACAAGGAACTCAATCAATGAATAGGGAGCAGCTTATTATCATTTATTATTATTATTATTATTATTATTATTAATTTTGCTATTGTGAAGATTACACCCAGAGCCTTTTCACTGAGCTACAGGCCCCAGATTTTTAATTTTTTTTAAATTTTGTGATCACATCTTGCTAAGTCACTAAGATGCCCAGGCTGGTTCAGAACTTGTGACCTTTCTGCCACAACCTACCAGAGTTTTAGGATTACAGTTTTATGCCCCTACACCTGGCTAGGTGGGTAGTGGCTTTTTAATGCCTCATTCTTTCTTTCTTTTTTCACTCCTATCTTCTTTTTATGTACCAGTTTTGGTCATGTCTATTGACCAAGCTTCCAGAAAACTGTATCTTTGCTCATAGCAATTATACTGAAAATCCCCAAAAAAACATTCTTTGTCTCTTTTGTGAACCTGTCATTTCAAATTTTTTTATCTATTTTTTTTCTTGGTACTGGGAATGAACTCATGACCTTAAGCTTGTATGGCAGGCGCGGTGCCACTGAGCTAAATCCCTGGCCTTTTCTTGGAGTTTTTATCTCTCTACTAATAGTTTCCATTTGAGCTTTGACATACTTTGCAAAATATATGGGGCACATTATCTGGATTCCTATAAATGAGTGTCTATCTTCTATTTATTTAATAGTCTATTACATTTTACTATGTTTAGTGAAAGAATTCAGTCAATCTAGTGAGAAGTTAGCTGGATTTGTGTTTTATTGTGGTTATAGTACCGTTGGTATATCTATAGCTTTAAATATCTATAGTGCTACTTTTTCTAGGGCTTAGTTCCACACTCAGGTTTTTATTAATATTATGTGCCTTTGTCTCAGGGATTTTTCTCATTATGTGCTTGCTTGTCGTAGCTGTTTGTGGTAGCCTAGTGGTAAAGTGTGCAGGGAAAGCTTTTTATCCTGGTCCATTTTCTATCATGGGGAGGGCCCTGTGTCCTTTTATCTCAAAAGTGGAACTTTTTCATTAATTCTGCTCTTTATGTTTTTGAGAATAAAACTCTGAACCTGAACTGTATCTTTTGGCAGAAGGTGGAAGGAGTCCTACCTCTTTGACACTTCTAGGAGATATCTCATGATCTATGAATAATTTAATCCTCCTAAAGAACAAAGTCACAAGTATGTATGTAAAAGCTATACTCTCTTTTCAGTTGTCTCAGCTTCAAAATAATTTAGCTATTTCCTCTCTACAAGCGACTAAGATAAAATTGATAGTTGAGATGAACAATAAAAAGACAAATGGTATTTTCATTAATAACAAATATTTTTACTCCCACCGTTGTTGGTTTCCATGTCTCTGCATCCTTGGCAATATTTTACATCATGCTGTTTTCTAACTTTTTGCCATGTAAGGTGGAAATAAGAGAGTTCAATATTTGCACTGTGGTGGAGATTAACAAAAAGCTATCATATGATAAGCCTTCATAACTTCTGCTCATATAACTGATTCAACATGGTGAAGAAAGCTGAGATGTGTGCTACAGGAAGGAAAATAAGCAAAAACATGTGCAGCTGTGCCTTGTTGATCAGTAATGCCACTATCTGCACTAACATATTCCCAACAACAGTGTATAGCCATTCATTTTTATACATATCTTCATCAACACTTGTTAATTTTCAGCTCTTATCAGTTTCTTAAATCTCTTGAATACAAATTACATGACCAAAGCATTAGCTTACATAGAGTAATAATACTACTAAGTTTAAATGAAGTGATGCCAACTATAATTCAGATGATTTTTGTGAACATTTCCAGCCTGTAATGTCAGCCCATGAACTAAGAAGCTTTTCTCTGCTATTCCTTTCCACCAGGATATTCTACCTTGGAGCCATCCAAACTTTGAATGAAATAACCCTATTAAAAATAGGCAAAGAAACTGTAAAGACACTTTTCAAAATAAGACACACCAGTGGTGTGACAGTCATGCTAGATTATCAACTTGATTAGTTTGAGAGATGCCTACAGGATTAGAAAAGTATGCCTCTGGGTGTGTCTCAGTGGATAACGGAGGCCTTACCTTGTCACTTATATCTTCCTTTTCATGGTGTATTTGAAATATATGCCTTTATTCAGATATTTGAGGTGTGTTGACAAATATGGCAAAGGTTTCAATTTTTAAAAAATTATTACAGCAAAAGACTCATACTTACTAATCTCCTTCAAAGAACTCCCTTTGGTTTTCATCACACTTATCCTATTATTCTTGCCATTTTATGAAGCAGTTATGCATTTTGGGGCTGTCATGGCTGCCTCATTATCATAAATCAATTCAAAACTCTTACCTTTTAAGGTCATTTAGACACCGAGTGAGAAATCATTTGGTGCCAAATCAAGTGAAAAAGGTGAATGAGGATACAACATAATGTTCTTAGGAACATGCCTCTCCATTGGCTAACACTGAGCAACAACTGTCACTGAATTTTAACCACAACTCATAAAGACTTTTAGAAGAGTTTTTCCGGAACTACTACAGAAAGTGGTGGGAAAAAAAATGGGATAAATATGTTCAAAGCAAGGGGGACTTTTTCAGGGGGGACATTAATGGCAATGTGACATTTACTGTAATATTTTATTAGTAAATGTTTGCAGTACATGTATTTTATAGTCACATTGGAGAGTGGGAACATGTACATAATAAAACTTCTTTCCTTTTTTAAAAATCTAATTTCCTATCCCTCTCCTTCCCTGCATCCTCCTCTATTTCTCCTTTCCTCATTTTCATTGTTACTAATATTATTAATCTTAGTTCATATGTATCACATAAAATGTTTGTATTTATTGAGGCTATTAGCTTCCTTTACATGACATAAATTTATTCTATTTATTTCCTCTTCTATTTCCCCTCAATCGTCACTCTTGTTTTTGGAATCATTCCCATTTGTAATAAATTCATCCCCTTGTCTGCTTCTATCAAACCTCTATTGATTTCTTTGTTTTTACTTTTCCTTACTCAAATGAGAGATACCTATGGTATGTAAGTCTGTGTGTCCAGTTTATTTCATTCAAGATCATATTTTCCAAATATCTATTTTTTCTATAAATATCTCAAATTTGTCCTTCTTATAGCTAAGTAGTATTCAATTATATAGAGATACAACATTTTCTTAATCCAATCATCTATTTGTGAGTATACAGGCTGCTTCCAGAATTTAGCTATTAGGAACTGTACTGTTATAAACACTGATGTGGATGTATCTCTGTAGAAAAATATTAAGCTCTTTGGGGAAGATACTTAGTAGGAGGTTATCTGGGTCCTATGGCATTTCTAATTTCAATTCTTTGAGAACTCTTCATTCAGATTTCTATAATGGTTGTTCTAATTCTCATTCACACTAACAATGTAAGAGGGTTCCTTTTGCCACCACAGTCTGAACAGCATTTTTAAATTTTTGATACCTTGATGATTGCCATTTTTTCTAGAGTAAGATGGAATCTTATCATTGTTTTAATTTTCATTTCTCTAAAGGCCAGAGATGTTGAATATTCTTTTCATATATATGTTGGACATTTGCACTTCTTCCTCTGTGAAGTATCTGTTCATTTCACTTCTTCATTTCTTGACTGGGTTTTTTATTATATGTGGTCAATTTTTTGAGTACCTTATATATTTTAGATATTAGTCCTATGCTGATGAATAGCTAGCAAAAATTTTTTCACATTCTGTAGGTTGCCTGTTTACTCTACTAATTCATCCCTTTCCTGTACAGAAGCTTTTAAATTTGATGTAATCCCATTTGTTGATTCTTGTTATTTCATGAGCAATTTCAGTTCTGTTTAAAAAATCTTTTACTCCACTTATAGATTCAAGTATTTTACCTATTTTATCTTCCCATAGGTTCAATATTTCTGACATAGTGTTCAGATTTTTATCCATTTTGATTTTAATTTTGCACTCAGGGACAGATATGGCTCCCTTCTCAATCTTCTGCAAGCAGTTATTCAGTTTTCCCAGCATCGATTGTTAAATAGGTTATCTTTCCTCCAGCATATGCTTTTGGATCCTTTGTCAAAGATCAAATAGCTGAATGTATCTGAGGATGTCTCTGTATCCTCTAATCTGTTCTAGTGATCTACATATCTATTTTTGTTCCAGTACCATACTTTTTTTTTTTATCACTACTTTGTAGTATAGCTTGAAGTCAGGTGTTGTAATTTCTCCTGCTTTGGTGTTGTTAACGAAAATTTTTTTTGCTATTCTGAATCTCTTCTTGTTTTGTATAAATTTTAAGATTGTTTTCACTTGATCTATAAAGTATGCTGTTGGTATTTTTATTGGGACTGCATAGAATCAGTGTAACATTTTTGGGAGGATGGGCATTTTGACAATATTTGTTCTGCCTATCCAGGAGTAGGAGACATCTTTCCATTTTCTGATTTCCTCTTCAATCTTTTTCAGAGTACTGTAGTTTTCTTTGTAGACATCTTTTACTTCCTTGGTTAGATTTATTTCTAGGTATTTCATTTTTCTTGGAGCTACTGTGAATTGTATCATTTTCATCATTTCCTTCTCATTGAGTTAAATATTGGTGGATACAAATGCTAATAATTTTTAGTATTGATCTTGTGTCCTGCTACATTGCTTAAGTTAGTTATTAATTCTAAGAGTTTTCTGGTGGAGTTCTTTGGATCTTCTATGTAGAGTATCATGACATCTGCAAATAATGATAATTTGGATTCTTCCTTTCATATATATATATATATATATATATATATATATATATATATACATACACTTTTTATTACTTTCTCTTCCTGATTTTTCTGGCTAGTACTTCAAGTACTATGTTGAATAGAAATTTTAATAGTGAGCATCATTGTTCTTGATTTTAGGGGGAATGCTTTGAGTGTTTCTCCATTTAGTATGATGTTAGCTGGTGGTTTGTCATAAATAGCTTTTATCAAATTCAGGTGTAGTCTTTCTATTCCTGTTTTCCTTATTTTTTTCATGAAGGGGTATTGGATTTGTTAAAAGTCTTCTGTATCTATTGATATGATCATGTGTCTTGTCAACTTGTTCTTGTTTATGTGGTCTATTACATTTATTGATTTACATATGTTCAACCATTCTTGTATCTCTGGGATGAAGGCTTTTTGATAAAAATGGTCTTTTTAATGATGTGGTGCATTCCATTCACTAATATATTGTTAAGGTTGTATGTGTCTATGTTCATTGAGAAGATCAGCTTATAGGCTTTTTTGTTGGTTCTTTATCTGATTTTGGAACCAAGGTGTTACTGGATTCTATAAATGAGGTTGGGAGCAGTTCATCCCTTTCAATGTCTTTGAAGAGCTTGAGGAATATTGGTAATACAATATCCTTAAATGTTTTGTAGAATACAAGAGTGAATCCTTCAGGTCCTGGTTTTTTTTTTTTTAGATTCTTTAATTTTCTGTAGATTTTATTGCTTGTTATTGGGTTGTTCAGTATATTTGTGTCTTTTGGGGTTATCTTTTGTAATTTATAAAAGCCTAGGAATCTGTGTATTTCTTCAAAATTAGCCAATTTGTTGGAATACAATTTTTCAATGTAGTTGCTATCTTCTGGATTTTGATGGTGTCTCTTTTGATTTCACCTTTTTCATGTCTAATTGTATTGATGAGATCTTTTTCTCTATTTCTCTTCATAAGTCTGGCCAAGGGCTTACCTATTGTGTTTATTTCAAAGAACCAGTTCTTTAACTCATTGATCTTTTCATATTTGTGTTTTTTGTCTCCATGTCATTGATTTCTTCTCTAATCTTCATAATTTCTCTCCTTGATTTCAGTTTGAGTCATGATTGTTGTTGTTTCTCAAATATTTTAAGATTTCTCATAAAATTATTTATTTAACAGTCCTATTGTGACTATTGATTGTGATGAACTTTTGTCTTGGTAATGCTTTCATAGTGTTCAGGTGTTTTGTGAGCTTTACAGATATTGTAAATAACTTTCAGAATTTTAAAAAAGTTTTACTTTGATTTATTTTGTGACCCATTGTTTGTTTAGAATTGGTTTATTAATGTTTCATATTCTTCTATCTTTTCTGTGATTTCTGCTATTGTTGATTTACATTTTCATTGCTCAGTGGTCTGATAGTGTACACAGAGTAATTTCAATTCTTTTACATTTACTTAAGCAGGCTTTGTGCCAAAAAAGCACTGTGTGCTATAGAAAAGTAATGTATACTCAGTTATAGTGGGGTGGAATACTCTGTAGTTATCCATTAAGTTCATATGTTAAGGGTATGTTTCAGCTTTGTTATTTCTTTTTGGATTTTTTTGTTTAGTTGATCTATCTCTTTGCAAAAGTAAGGTATTAAGATGTATCACTATGACTGTGTTAGCATTTGTTTATCTTTTACATTCAGCAGTATTTCTTTTATGAGGATAGGTGCTCCAGTATTCTGTGCATAAGTATTTATCAATGTTATCTCTTCTTCTTGGATTGGTCCCTTAAGTAGAGAATAGTGACATTCTTTGTTTCTTTTAAAAAGTTTTAGCTTGAAATTTAAAATGTCTGAGATTTAAAATTGCAACTCTTGCTTGTTTGGTTAGTCCTGGTTGATGAAATATTATTTTCTATTCTTTAATTTTTAGTGTATGAATATGTTTTTAGATTATGTGAGTTTCTTGAATGTAACAGACTATTGGAGTCTGGTTTGGGTTTTTTTGCTTTTTTGTTGTTTTCTTTTTTTTTTTTTTTTTGGATTTTTTTATCC
>NW_004624851.1:346378-356651 GCF_000247695.1 Heterocephalus glaber | reverse complement strand
TTTGGATTTTTTTATCCATTCCACCAATCTATGTCTTTCAACTGGGGAATTGAGGATATTAACATGGAGAAATAGTACTGACATATGTTGATTATTTATTATCATTGTATTCTTTCTCTGTTGATGATGCCTTTGTTTTTCTTTTCTTGTCATTGTGTTGATTTTCTTTATCTATTGACTTTCATATGCATTTTTACTGGGTTAATTCATTTTTTCTGTCTAGAATATTGGTATTTCCTGGAGTGCCAGTTGTGTAGTTATTAATCTCTTGAGCTGTTCTTTTTCACGAAATGTCTTCACTTCTCCCTCTATTTTTAAAGAAATCTTCCCTAGGTAGTTTAGTCTAGGTTTGAAGTTATTTTCTCTTAGTGCTTAAAATACTTCACTCAAGGCTCTTATAGCCTTTAAAGTCTGTGTTGAGAAATCTACTGTAATTCTCATGGGTTTACCTTTACATGTTATTTTTTTCCTTTGGCTGCTTTAAAATCATGTGTTTTGCTGACTATCTGGCTATTTAATATGGGTATGCCTTGATGAGCCTCTTATTTCATCATAGTTGTTTGGTGTTCTGTAAGCCTCACTTCCTTGTATGTGAAACTGTTCTTATATTTGGAAAATTTTCTACTATGATTTCTGTAAATATATTACTATTTCCATCTATGTTAACTTCTAGCTTTTCTCTTACTTTCATTAGCCTTATGTTGGTCATCTTAGTGTCAACTTGTAGGTGCTAGGTGGTCTTGTTCTCTTATTTTTTTGTGGCTTCAGTATTTTTTGATATTTTACCATTTCTTCCTCAATTTCAGACTCTGTTTTAGCATTGGTCATTCCTACAATGTATAATTTCTATGAACTTTTATTTCAAGTATTTTTTCTGTCATCATTTTAAGGAATCTATACCTCTGTTGAATCTGTCATTCATATTGTGAACTGTTTTGATGAGGGCATCCAAGTTACTAATTTCCCCCAAATTTATGTGGGGCAGACTGAGTGATAATGACTTGAAATGTTTATTTTCTTTTTGAGCTCATCTAGTTTCATCCTCCCTCCTGTAACCTTTTCATATAGTTTCACTACCTGGCATATTCTTTCCTCTCCACTTGTGCCCCCATGCTCTGTTGTAGGAGAGTTGGGAGAACTTGAGGGTCTTCTGTTGCATTGCTTCCCTATGATCCTGTGTATGTATATTCACTTTTTATTGATTAGGATTTCCTGGAACTTCAGGTACTGACATAAATAGAAAAACATTTGTAAACTACTATTATGTTATTTTCAGTATACTAGTAAATTCCAACACATCAGTGGCATCAAATGACAATTGTGTATTGCCAGACACTAGGAGCCAGTCCTGGACAGCACATAAATAGAACTAAGAAGACTATAATTTTAATGCAGACAGACCACTTTTACATTAGCCTATAATAATTCAGATCACTATTTTCTGCTGATTGCAGGCAACCATAACAGAGGTCAAAGATGTCACTAGTTTACATTCTTCTTCAGAACCACAACTTCTGCTAATTTCATCCTCCAATCCTGGCCTGATGCAACAGAATACAGGCCCTGTAAACTTCCTGGTCTGATCCTGGGTCTCCCAAGGGATCCTGGAAGATCCTTATTTAGCTCTCTTTCTCTCCAAAAATATTACCCATGTATTGTCTCACTCGGCCTCTCTGGTAGGGTAATGCTTCAGTTCTGAAGGGAAAATCTCCTTGGTGTTGGTCTCTTCTTCAGTCAAGTGAGTGTGTTGCTTGTCATCTCTGTTGCTCCATGCTCAGAACTTAGCAACAAAAACCAGGTGTGTGCTTCTCCTGTCAATTCTAATATTCCTTCCTGGACTCATCATGTGTTGTAGTGTAGACAAGGGCATGTAGTGTGGGTGTCACAGTCTGGCTAGGTGGGTGGAGAGTTTGGACAGAGGGTGTGGTCTTCTTCCCAAGCCAGTCATGCAGTGTGGGCCTTAGTGTGTGGCTGGGGAGATGCAGAGAGTTCATCCAGCAAGTCATGAGCTTTATTCAAGGGCTGGTCACATGACACATGTCCCACTGTGCACTCAAGAGGGGCTACTGTAATAATTTTTGAAAAGTTAAACATTCACTTAATTTTCTGTCAAACTTCATATAATTTTCACAATCTGTGGATTATCACTTTATTGTCTTAATGTTTTCCTTTAATTACAGAAGGTTTTTGATTTGATGTAGTAGCATTTAATTTTTCATATAATGTCTGTAATTGTGGGGTTCTTTCCAAAAATTTATTGCCCAGACCAATGAATGTGAATAGAAAAGTATCACAGTGCTGAGAAGTTAAGTAAGATAGACTGTAAATATCTTAGATCTTGTGACACAAAAGCACCAGTGTCCTCACTGAGAAAATGTTCAATGTCATTATGAAGACAGAAATAAAATAAAATTCAACTGATTAGTGATAAGCAATTTGGCTGTTAATTGCTGAAAACAGAGTGATAGCCAAGGGGAGATAATTAAGGAATATCATTTGTGTTTCCATAAGCAAGGCTTCTCTCATTATGGCTGGGAATCTCATGACAGTGCTTTGTATATTTTAACTATTCAAGGTGTGCTTTTGTAGTTCCTTACTCAAACAATCTGCCTTCATTAGTTTATAAGCTACAATTTTTTGCTGAAAAATATCTTCCATTGGGCCTTCATGTAAGTTATTTTTCACAAGTATTTAGGTATTTAACTTTTTCACTTTCAAAGTCATCCACATTATTAGAAAAGTGACAGCTCTTGGCTTTCCCTGAGAATCATTGTAAAGATTATAGCTTGTACATTGTGTGTCATAGAAAACCACACTGTTTCAACATTTTGTGATGCAGGAAAGGTGTAATGACATATGGGGCATCTTGGATAAGACTTCAAATATCTACTATTCTCATTCATCAGTGAATCACTGTGTTTAACTCTAATTTTGTTTTCAAGAAAAAAAAACAAGACTAAACCACGCATGGTGACACATGTCTGTAATTTCAGCACTAGGGAGGCTGAGGCAGGAGGATCATGAATTTGAGGCCAGTCTGGGCTACTATATAATGAGGTACTATTTAAAAAATAACCAAAAAAAGAAGGAAGAAAGAAAAAATAAAGAAAGAGAATAATCCAGACAATGAAAATTCAAGCTTGCATAGGAGTATATTCTGATTTTGTATAAAAAACAAAGTCAATAGTATGTATATATAACATATGAACTCTGTTTTCAGTTGTCTTAAGTGTGTGTCACCTATATTGAAAATGTTGTAAGATACTCACATTTTACCTGATAATTGGTTTTTATATTTTCATGAATAATTGGATAGGGTATAGTAGTGACATCTTATAAGTCAGTGGTGGTGAGCCTTTTAGAGACTGAGGGCCCAAACTGCAACCCCAAATCCACTTATTTATCTCATAGAGCCAACACTGCAATTAAAATTGAATACTGAGGTTTTAGTTTAGAAAAAACAACTCATACATTAACTTTGTTTGTCTTAAAATTAAAACACAATAACAGAGCTTTCAATGACACAAACAACTTTTTATTGAAAGGTAAATTTTGCATTTAGCAGGCTTTTACACTGTTAATGTAATCTTTATTGATGTATGCATACTAATAATTTGTCATACATCATTAGTTTAAGATTAAGACATGTAGCACTCAGGCCATCTGTTAATGTGTTTCTTGTATCAAATCTGATATAATTTAAAACTGAAAACAGTTCCTCACAAGCATAAAATGATACAAATAAAAACAATATGCAGTGCTTTGAATGACTTAAAATTATTTGGCAAAGAATTTTACACTTTAAGGATTTCATTTTCAAAATTACCAACTGTGCTGTCTTTTGTCATCCCTTCACACTCTACCTTCTTTATATTCTCAAGCATTGCACACAGGTCAAAGAATTTATATTTCGAAGTAGAGCTTTCTTGAAATTTCAATAGTTCCACTTCCAGATTTCCAAAATCTAACTAGTATAAGCAGCAAATATTAAGTTCTTCAAATTTGGCTTTATCTAGAGAAGTAAAGACACACAGGATTGTTTCTATAGTACAGAAAAATAAAAAATTTGTTACTAAAATTCTCCTTTGCACCTGCCACAATGCTAGAATATTCCTTGTAGATTTCCTTATGGTTAATAGGATTGTCTGCAAATGTTGTAGGACTTTGTAAATCCATTTTTAGATTTGAAAAAATATTTCAGTTGCCCACTTTCAAAGACTCTTTCAAAAACTTGCAGTTTTCTCTTAAATGTTGATATCACAAAACATCCTTTCTCCTACTGTCCTCAGACCTTGTAGTTTTTCGTTCAGTACCTTGAAGTGTAGTGTAAAATCTATTGAAAAAATATCAGGTTTCTAAGCTAGGCGATATCAGTGATCTGTGGATATTTCCATCACTTTTTATTCATAAACAGCCTCATTTTGTCCAAGAAGGCTACTAATCTCTCCTGGACTCATGCTTTGCTCAGCCACCAGACATTATTAAGTAAAGCATTATATTGTGCCTTAATCTCATCAAGAAGTGCTTTAAACTGTCAAAAATAAAGAGCATGACCCATGATGTTACTGACCATTTTTATGACATCTTTGATGACATTGTCTAATTTTTCACTGCTCTGCCTAGCACAAAGAGCTTCTTGATGTATAATACAATGAAATTGAATGACTGGATGTTTTGCTACTTTAACAAAGAACTGTAGAAAACCAGATGTTGCCTCCACCATCCATGGTGCCCCATTTTTCTGGTCTTATATCTTATGACAAAAAAGACTCCATGGTAGTATTGTAAATGTCTGTCCTTTGTGTTCTTCCAGGTAAAGATACCAGTTTTACTAGCTCTTCTCTCATGATATCACCAACAGCATAATGTAAAACTATTGCTAGCCTAGCATGATTATTTGTATTTTTTTCATCCAAGAACATGGAGTAACAGGATGCCTTTTGTAAATCAGTTGTAAGCTGCTGACTAACATTATTTGCCATGCACAGGACTTGATCTTTTATAGAATTTCTGCTAAGTGATATCTCAGAGATGCATTGTATAATTTTATCCTTGTTTGGGAAATCATGAAAAAGGGAATTACTCTCAGACAACATGGTCATTTTGATAAAAGCCCCATCAAAGAGGGGCTTATTGTGTTTTGCTATGTACAATAAAACTTGAAAGCTGGCAACTCTCAAGTGATTTGTTTTAGAAAGATAGTTGAAAACAAGCTAAGATACAGAAAATTTTTTCTCAATTTTCCATCAAGAAACCCTTTCCTTTCAGTTCCACTGTGCTCAGCAACACTCTTCTTGTTGATGTCAAATTGCTGTCTGACACTTGATGTGTGACACACAACACTTTCACTACACTTTCCATTGTGTTCAATCACTTCAGATTTCTCTGTTGGGCCATGTGGAATGATTTTCTACTATTTGTTTTCAGATTTTCTTTTTTGCTGTAGTCACTTTTTTATGTTCAAGACATGGAGCCTACAAAAATAAATATTTTAAATGAAGCAGCCAATACAAATTTTTCCTATACCCCAAAGGGGAAGGAGAATTGGGAGGGATAGGGGAAAGGAAAGAAGGGAATGGAATTAATATGAGAAAATGAAAAAATAGAAACAACGTCTTTGTAAATAGGGAGGGGTTGAGGGGTGGAAGGGAAGGCAAGGGAATGGGGAAAAATAAGAACAAAGATACAACATGTAAAGGTACAAATTTCCAATTACGAATGTCATCATATTGTACACCTAAAATGTACCAAAAAGCTTAATGAATTAAAATATTTTTTCCTAAACCAATAATAGTTAAGACTATTAGTTAACACTAAAGAATGGGCTACTCCCTGAATCAACAATCTATGGTAATGATATTCAGGTAGGGTTCCTCTTGAATTTGCTAACCACCAGCACAAGGAGGCAATGTTGCACTGACCATCAGCATTTGGCTTGCTCTGAAAATATCATCTCATTGTATTTCCTGCCTTGGGGGGGCTTGTGTTAACACACACACACACACACACACACACACACATCTCACATTTTTGTTTTTATAAATAATTCACAACTATATATGTTGCTGCAGATTCAAATATTCTAAGGGGACAGCACAACATTAAATTAAATCTGAGTCTCCCACAACATCTATTTGCTAAATCTTAGATATTAAATTTTAATTTTTCATAAAAAATTCAAATCTAAAATCTTATGTTAATAAAAACAAATCTATTAAAGCTCAGAGCCAGTCCAAGCACATATATATGTATATATACAGTATATACTTGGCAGTATACTGAATGGCCCTGCAAAAGCTCTAATGAGTCATATCTTGTGACATC
The DNA here is from genome assembly GCF_000247695.1 of Heterocephalus glaber. The sequence goes on along the minus strand of NW_004624851.1, from coordinate 350,327 downwards.
ATTACCTGGCACTGCTCCTACTTTCTGAGCATGCACATGGCCTGTATGTGCACTATTATCCAATGCTTAGCTGCTGAGTTAATTCCGGGCTTTCTTGGCTCATGTGCAGAGAGGGCTCTGCATGCCCACTGCAGCATATATGCCATAGATTCACCACCACTGCTATAGCCCAAGAAGCATAGCTCCATTTGAAATTGATATAATTATTACTCTAAATACCCATATGCTTTTAATTATATAATTTGTGTTTAAGGGACTTAATAAACTTAATAGCAGCATATAATGAAAAAATGAAAACACATGATCTCACAAATTGAGATGCATTTTAATTTCATTTGTATATTTCAGCTTGAAAGACTTCAATATTTTAGAACTGAAAATGAAGTTCATAGTAAAAGTTAATTCTGGAGCTGGGGATTTAGCTCAGTGGTTCCACCAAGTGCCTCGCAAGCACAAGGTCCAGAGTTCGATCCTTGATACTTCCCCCCAAAAGAGTTAATTCTTTACAAACTGAAATTGTGATATCTTAAAGTCAAAGAATGAATTCAAAATGCGAAAGGAGGAAGTTGGGAGAGCTTTATTGGAAATACAAAATGTCTAATGATAGATGTCTATCATGAGCTGGTTCTGAACAGAATTCCAAACTGTGTTTCTTCTCCTACTCACATGTAAATAATTAGAGTGCAGGAAGGAGCTTATTTTAAAGGAAATGAGTTCAAAAGAACCTGGTTATCTTGCATTTTTAATATTTCTTGAATTCTAGCTTAAGTCCAAGTCCAGAAGTACACAGGAATTGTTAGAGTTATGAAATATCTTAGTATAGTCTGGATAGGTGTGTTCTTCCTGGAAGAGTCCTTATTTGTCTATTATTTTCCTAAACATTTATCTTTTGTTCTTGTGTTTTCTTTTACATTTCATTTTTAAGCTTAACGAGCTGCTTGAGTTAGCTCTTAACATATTCAAGCAGGGTGATAATTCATATGTCTCACTCCTAGATGAATTGAACCACTAGTGTTACAATCTATTCTGTGCCATCAGATTGCTTTTTATTAATTTTCTTCATAAAAAGACAGATAAAAATGATTAGATCCATTTGTACCAACAATAGTACAAGTCTCCTGATAGGACAGTCATGCATGTACCAACAGTGGTCTAAGCCAGTGGGAACATGTTAAAGATGGGCTGTTTTCTGTTATCCAAACCTATTCTTACACTGCTCTGACTGCCTATTCATAATAACTAAACTAAAGTAATACAATATGACAAAAATCTATTAGATCTATCAAAGCATTACAAATTCTAAACAGGTACTTTTGCAATGATAGTCTGGAACTGAGAAATCACAGTTTATAAGTGTTTTCTCTAATTTAAATTTCTACAGTAGATTTGATTGGACAATTTTATCAGTCACATTTTTACTGTTTAATTGAGAATGAAGGGTAGAGTACAATAAAATGCAAATACATATATGCAAAGGGAAGAATAATTTTATTATATTTTCAAGGAGATATTGAAAATGAATTCATGTAGACTAATGTAAATTTTACTGAAATTTACATTCATAACTAGAACATTTTGTTACATAGATTTGACCTTTTCTTTCACTTTTCAAAAATTAAGAATGACAATAATTGGCATCAATTTTATTTGTATGATCACCCAAAACAAATAAGGATATCAGTCCTATTTTCTTTGTTTTGTTTTTTTTAAATTTACTGGTACATTTTAAGTATAAAATATAATGGCATTCATCATTGGAAAATTGTACCTTTGCATCTATCTTGGTTCTCATTTTTTATCCATTCCCCTGCCCTCCCTTCAATCCCTCCACTCCTCCCTATTCACAAATACTTTCTTTCCATTGTTTTCCTTTTCTCATACTAATTCCATTCCCATCTTTACTTTCCCCAACACGTCCCAATTCCAATTCACCTTTGGACCATTTCTTCCTATTTCACATTATCTACTATGCCTGTTGATCCTTATTTACACTTAAAGTTTCTCAAATCAAAGAAACTATTCCATATGTACAGATGTCTGGTTGTTTACTTCACTTAAGAGTATGGCCTCAATGTTCATTCATTTAGCTATAAGTCTCTCTAGTTTCTCATGTTTTATGGTTGAGTAGTACTCCATTTTATAAAAACAAAACATTTTCTATATCCAGTCTCCAGTTGATGGGCATTTGGATTGTTTCGAAGTTTTAGCTATCACAAGCTGTGCTTCTATGAACTTGGGTGCACATGTATCACTGTGGTATGATTCTTTTAATTCTTTGGGGAAAATACTCAGCAGTGGAATAGCAGGGTCAAATGGGACTTCCAGTCCTAGTTCTTTGAGATATCTCCATACTGATTTCCACAGTAGTTGCACCGATTTACACTCCCACCAGCAGTGGAGCAGGTTTTCTCTTTCCCCACAGTCCCGCCAGCATTTGTTATTGGTAGATTTCAAGATAGCAGCCATTCTTTCTTGAGTGAGGTGGAATCTCAGCATTGTTTTCATTTGCATCTCTCACATGGCCAGTGATGTTGAACATTTTTTCATGTATTTGTTTTCTATTTCTACTTCTTTGAACAGATTAGAAGATGCAGAAACAAAGCCAGACACACTCAGCCATCTCATCTTTGATATAGGAGCCAAACACCCTCACTGGATGAAAGATAGCCTCTTTAATAAATGGTACTGGAAAAATTGGGCTTCAACTTGCCAAAGATTAAAACTAGACCTGTATCTCTCACCATGTACTAAACTAAAATCGAAGTGGATTAAAGATCTGAATATTAAAATGGAAACTCTGAACCAGTGGCAACAGAGGTTAGGTAGAACTCATGAAGACATCGGTGTAGGAAAAGATTTTATGAACAAAACCTCAGTTGCCTGTGAACTAGCACAAACACTCAACAAGTGGGATCTCTTCTTATTAAAAAACTTCTGCACAGCAAAAGAAACCACCAGCAGTGTGAAAAGACACCCACAATGTGTCAAAAAATCTTCACCTCCTTTTCCTCAGACAAAGGTCTCCTGTCTCAAATCTATAAAAAACTTAAAAAGATCAGACCTCCCAAATTTAAATACCCAATCCAAAAATGAGCATCTGAAATGAACAGACATTTCTCAGAGATAGAATCTTAACTATTATATGCCTTGGTGTAGATTTTTTTGACCATGGCTAGTTGGAGTCCCATATGCCTCAGTTATGTTTATGTCAAGTTCTTTTCCCCTGCCTGGAAAGTTTTCTGCCATTACTTCAATGAATAGAATTTTTTTAATGTCATTTGCACTCTCTTCTGCTTCTTCATTGACTCTGATCAGTCTTATGTTATTTTTCATTGCATTCTCTAGCAGGTGCTAGATTGCTTTCTCATAGTCCCTTACTATTTTTAAGAAATTTTTCCTTTCCTGCTCACTAATTGCAATCCTGTCTTCTATATCTCATATTCTGCCCTCACATTGGCTCACTGTGCTGCATAAACTTTCAATGGAGTTTTTAATCTCCTGGATATCTGTTTGCATCTGTTTTATGGATTTAATTTATTTCCTCTGCTGGGATTCCATCATGATCTCAGTTCCTCTATTTTTTTTCTTTGTCTGCTCTAGAGTTATTAATCATGCCTTTCACTATGGGCACAATCTCTGTTACCTGAGAAAATATTTCTGATTTCATTTTTCTTGATCCTCTTTCATTGCTAGTTCAGGGAGTCCAGGTTTTTGTTTATCAGATTGTTCCATCTCATTGCCCTTTGGGGTTGCCTTAGGTGGTCTGGAAGTTGGGTTTTCAGTCTTATTTATATGTCTTCTCATATGAACAGATGCAGCCTGCTGTGGCTTTTTGTTGTTGTTGTTGCACTTTTTTAAATTCTTTTATTGGTACATTGTAGGTATACAACATAATTATATTTCTCATTGGGAATTGTACCTTTACATAATGCATCTTGGTTCTTATTTT
>NW_004624851.1:292355-309694 GCF_000247695.1 Heterocephalus glaber | reverse complement strand
AATCATTATTTGTTCAATGTTGGTTTTGGGGATCTTTCTGAAACAAATCACATCCTCTGGTGTCTTGTTGGTGCTTGAGATGCTTTTTTAAGTTATATGGAAAAATGTTTAAGTGCTTTTTAGTTTCTTTTTTATTGAGTTCTACTGTATTTGAATATTATTGTAGTTTTTTTTCCCCTTGCATTGTTCTTCTTTGAATGGTTTTAAGTTTTTGTATGTTTGTGTGTTTGATAATAAAGTTATTTTTAAATTTTTTTTTAAATTTTTCTGTCCAGATTAATTAGTCTGCTGCCTTTCATCTCTGTTTCCCACAAAGTTTCTGGATAAGAGCAAAATGCAGACAAATTTTCTGCCAGAGCATAACACACAGGGCCTGGACTCCAAATGGCAATGGAGTCCTTTTTCCCAACTGAAAAGGCTTGAGCCTGGTCTTTTCTGGTTGCATTACTGTCAACATTCTGGTCTTGTAATCTCTGACCAGAATCTTCCATCAGGCTTGGCTCACAGCATTCTAGAGCTGTTTATACAGCTGACATCTCCAAAGCTTTCCAAATTCCTCTTGCAATCAGGATCCAGAGTCTTCTGAACCATATTGTCAGGTAGTATCCGAACAATGACCCCATTTATCTGGTACCAAAATCTGTGTTGGTTGCTTTCTCATTACTGACACAGTATCAACATCCTCAATTTAAAGGAGAGGAGCTTTATTTTGGCATACTGTAGAGGTTTTGGTCTTTAGTTGGCTAGCTCCAAGGTAGGCTGGCATGGCAGATGGGCAAGGCAGATGAGAAAAAGCTCATGTCATGCTGACAGAAGCAGAGAGAGGGATAAAGAGAGAAGGGAGGGAAATATGCCTTTCTAGGCCATCCTCCCAGTGACCAGACTCCACAATGCTTCACCTCCCAGATCACATTTAGCTACAAATTCATCAATGGACTAATCCACTGTTGAATGTCATGCCCCCATGATCTGATCATTTCTCAAAAGCTCTACCTATCAGCATGTAAGGCTTTGGAGACATATGTTCATATAAAGCATAACACAGTCTATTGTACTAAGTAAGTAGTGATAACTCACCGTTTTGGGTTTTTTTTTTTTTGAGACAGGGTCTCACTATGTAGTTCAGGCTGGCTTAGAACTCACAGTGATCCTCCTGCCTCTGCTTCCTGAGTGCTGGGATTACAGGAGTGCACCACCATGTCTGGCCTTCACTCTTATTTTAATTTGCCCTTTTCTAATGGTATGTGATGTGAACCATTTTGTCATGTGGGTTTATTTTGCCATTTATATGTCTTCTTTGGTGTCTCTTTCTAAAACTGATCATTGCATTCATCACTTTTGTGCTAAAGAAAAATTTATATTATAATTTTACATACACTACTCTATGGTTGTTGCTAATTTCTGACTCCTAATTGTAAAATTAGTTTTTTAATTCTGTAGAATCATGCATCATTTAGTTGGGAACAACCAGTTTGTTGGAAATAGTGCTTATATCTTTCTAATATATAGAAAAGCTCCTTATATATTACACTTTATAGTTTCTTCACATTTGAGGATTTTAAAAAGTTGTCATAGACCATCATAAGTGACTCCAACTTTTTAGAATATTAATTCTATACTGACCTTGATATTTAGGATATATAGGAGTTCAATTCTGCATCTGAGTGTAAGCATAAATTGAAAGCCTTGATTCCCTGGAATAATTACACTGGATACCTCCTGCATAATCTTTTCATCAACAGTAGGGTCCTAAGCTTCAATTTTTTTGTACCAGTGATCAAACTGAGGACCTTGTTCTTGCAAAGCAGGTGCTGCACCACTGAGCTAAATCCCCAGCCCACCTAAGCTTCAATTTTATTTAAATATTTTAATATACTTATTGCTACCTTCTGCATTTCTGACCAATCTCATTTTTGGGGGGAAGAATAAAGGAAATGCCTTGACTATGTTATCAAGATTGCTCTGAGAAATCATGAAAAGTTTTTTCAGGAAATGTTTGTTGACATAATTCTTTTTAGATATGTAAAAAGAAAAATGCAGGTACTAACAAGTTTGTGTTATGAGTAAAAAATCACTCTGGCAATTCTTGTAATGTATAACACTAGAAAAAGAATATTAGTATCAGCTGCTAAATTTGACATCTCTCTTGGTGATTCTATATCACTTCAAAGCATGATGTCTGCTCATCATTTTATCCTATGTCTACTCTCTGATGGAGGCTTATCTTCAAGAAGTAAGTATTTTTCAAATGTCAGTGACCAAAATTTTCAGTGAGAAATTGATTTTATATTTCAAACCACATACAGACATATATACAAAGCAGAAAAAACATTTCCAGGCAATACTTGTGCTTACTATGAACAGTGCACTCTGATGTTTTCTAATGTATTCAATTTCATTTTTTTTGGAAAAGGGTGACTATAATAAACTCAGTAGACTTCATTACTCACCAATACCTTGATGAAAACTTCTATGTGCAAAAGTAATCATCTGAGGGATACTAGGAATGTAGGTCAATGGTAAGAGTGCTTGTCTAGCATGAAGGAGGTCCTGAGTTAATCTCTAGCACTGCAAAAACAAAACCAAACAAACAAAAGTCACCCATTGCACTTAGAAGAATGTATGCTATTTGAACTCTCCTCAAAGATCTCCAGCTCTGGGTGGACCTAACAAGGTGTTTTTTTTTTAAATGAGAGTGTGTTTCTGATTGTCCTGGAACTGCTATTTGAAGAGCTGTTACAGTAAATAATTGTCGTAAGGTCACACTCTATGTTATTTTTAGTAAATATTTTATTTTGTAATAATTATATATTCCTAGAGGTGCAAAAAATAAGACAAAAATTCCATATACACTTACCTGGGTTCCATCAAAGGTAACATTTCATAAAAACTATAGTACAATGCTACAACCAGCAGATGGGAAAAAAAATCAATCAAGATACAGGACACCTACATCAAAATAAGGGTCTCTCATGACATATTTTTCCAGCCACACCAACCTCCACACTCTTCATCCCTAACATCTCGCAAGAAAGATGTCCATCATATTTTTTTTAATATTGGAAAACATTATATAAATGAAACTATGAAACACATAAATATCCAGAGTTGGCTTTTTTCTCTCAGCATAGTTCCTTAGAGATGCAGACAAAATATTGCGAATGTCAATTTTTTGTTGATTTGTATTGCTGAGTAGTATTCCACAATATGGGTGTTTCAAAGTTTGCTTATCTAGTCACACATTGAAAAAATTTGTAATATTCCAAGTCATTTGAGTTTATGCATAATTTTGCTAAGAATATTTTTCTACAGATTTTTGTGTGAGCAGAAATTCTTATTTCTCTACTATAAATGTCCAGAAGTACAATTACTAAGTCACGTACTATACTTCTGTTCTTACAGTATTTTAAGAAACTGAAAAAATATTTTATAAATTATCTTTATCATTTTAAAGTTCACCAGCAATTTGCAAGTGACCCAGTTTCTCTGCACCTTCAGCAACATTTGGTATTGTTTCCATTTTTTTCCCCTAATGTAGTAGACTGTATTTCTTAGAATGGTTTCAAGTTTTCCAAACTTTTGACAAAATAGTGCAGAGTTACAATATGGTACACATCCACTTTCATTTTATTAACATTTTACATTAGTATAGCTTATCTGTCACAAGTAATGAACTAATATTTTTTGTGTATGTACTGTTCCTTGATTTCATCTAAGTTAGCATGTGGACTTTAGTTATCATATCTCCTTAGACCAATTTTAGGTGTGACAATATCTTAAAATTTCTGTTTTTAATAATCTTTTGAAGCATGTTAGTCAGGTATTTTTTACAAAGTCCCTCAACTGGGACGCTATCAGATGATTTCCCATAAATAGGGTTGAGTTATGGGTTTTTTGGAAGAAGATCACAGAGATAAAGTACCATTTCATTACATCATATCACAGATACACATGATCAACATGACATCATTGTTGATGTGGCTTTGTTGGTTCAATCAATGTTTGGCAGATTTCTCTACTGTAAAAACACTCTTTCTCCTTTTTAATACAATGCCCTTTAGAAGTAAATTACTATATACATCATATATTATGGGTACTTTTTAATTTTGAAATTGCTATGTATCATTATAAATTACTATGTAGATCCTATATTATGGGTACGTTTTTATTTTGACCATTCTGATAGATATGCTCTGATATCTGATTGTTTTAATTTGCATTTTTAATGATTAATGACATTAAACATATTTAATGTGCTCATTTGTCATAAGTATATTTGTTAGGCTAAATACTAATTTTTAATTATGTCAATGTTATAAATTATTCTGGATATGATTTTGTTTTTACTTTAATTCTAGGAACTCTTTGACTATATTTCTATCCTTAGGATATTATAACATACTTGCTTTTTGAAAAATTCATAGTTTTATGTTTTTAATTTATTTTATTAGCATATGTTGGCTGTGCATAGTGATTACATATATCATGGGGAGTTGGTACATATACATAACAGATCTTAATTCCTTTTTATCCTCCTTCCCCTGCCTGTATTCTCCCCTCCCCCCCACATATGGTCTCATTTCCTTTTGCAACAGATTGCTTCCTGTTTAAATTTGTGGGCACTTAGAGTTAATTTTTCTATAGCAATGTCCAATTTATACCATTTTGGTGAAAAGTTAATTTTTTTTCCACTAAACTAATTTTACATCATTTTAAAGTAAGAGTCTGGGAGTATTTGTGTGTGTTTACTTTCATATTCCCTGTTTTGTTTTATTGATCCATGAGTATACTCTTCTGTCATATTACATTATCTTCATTATTGTGACAATATTATAGAATTTAAAATCGAGTAGAGTGTTCCTGATCACATTTTCTTCTCTGTCAATGTAATTTTAGAATTACTGCCTTTGGGCTTCCATACAATAGTTATAATAAACATGTCTACAATAATAAAAATATATTATTAGGTTTTGATAAGACATGTAAATGTATGCATTAGTATGGGGACAATTGATACCTGTATAATATTTTGCCTTCTGCCACATGATCATGGTATGGCTTCTCATTTATTTGGACCTTATTAGATATTTTTCACCAAGTTATTTTTACAAATAGAGAATATATATATGAAATATAAATATATATAAACATATATATCTTAAAGTGTAGATCTAATTAAATTTTATTTGTAGGGATTTTTAAATTTATATTAATTTTGAAATATTAGTCCATAATTTTCTTTTTTGTACTTTCTTTGTCTGGTTTGATATTAGCATAATACTAGCCTCACAGAATATACTGGTAAATGTATTATTTTCCAGAAGAGAGGGTGTATAATGAGTGATGGTTATTTTTATGATATTTGGTAGAATTCTTTGGTGAAATTATCTGGGCTGCAAATATCTTTTTTGACAACTTTTAATTATAAATTCAATTTTATTGATTGGTGTAGCAAGGAGCAATAATAAGCTACTTGGGTGCACCACTCAGTTAGATTGAGGCTCAATCCACGATGAAAATCACACCCCAACACACAAAAGTTAGAGTAAAGATAGCTTTATTATAAGGTTAGGCAATAAAAATAGTAAAAAGGAAGTATGACATATAGAAGTAATACATCAACAGCTGAGGTAACAACTCGGCTTAACATCCAAGGACAACTGATTGAGTCCCAAGAGGGCAGTTGGTTGGGGTCCTGCTGGGCAAAGAAGTCCTGCATTCAGTTCTAAGACATCATCAGTTGGGGTAGCAACTCAGCTCAATACCCGAGGACTTCCTGGGAAATCCCAAGACAGCAGTTGGTCGAGGTCCTGCTGGGCAGAATTACATCACCAGTTGGGTAGGAACTTGGCTCAACACCCGAAGACAACTGGGGAAATTCCAAGACAGTGGCTGGTCAGGGTCCCACTGAGCAGAATTCCTGTATGTAGTTCCAAGAGTCTCCCCAAAGTCCATTTTTTTCCTGCCAATAAGGCCTATGTGTCTTAGAAGGAGTCTGCTCTGGGTGGAATATGGCTAGGAGCCAGAGCAGAGTCCTTGTAACAAATAATTCAGATTAAGATGTTTATTCCCTTAAGGACAGACTCTCAGAGGGTAGCTAGTCCTCCTAGAGCCTAGCACATACAGAGGTTACACTTTGGTCATATGAATCTGACTTAACTCTTTAAAATCCTGTTCCCTTCAATTGATTATAATTCAGTTTTTGTATTTGATCTCAGGGGAGTTTGGTAATTTGTAAAGTTCAAGGAATTTAGTCATTAAATTCATGAAAATAATATTGTTTGTAGTATTCTCTTACTACTGTCATGTTGACTACAGGATTGTGACATCCCCTATTTCAATCCAGATACCAGTGACTTATGTCACCTCTGTTTTTATCTTAAATTTGTGATTTTTTAAGGACCAGTTTTTTATTCCATTGATTTTTTTCTATTGTTTTTCTGTGTGCAATTTCATTTCTGCTCCTGTTTTCATCATTTCATCATTCTGTTTGTCTTGGGCTTTTTCTAGCTTCTTTCTTTCTTTCTTTCTTTCTTTCTTTCTTTCTTTCTTTCTTTCTTTCTTTCGACAGGGTCTCTCTATGAAGGCCAGGCTAGCCTTGAACTCACTATGTAACCTAGGCTGGTCTTGAAATCATGATAATACTCCTGCCTCAGCCTCCCCAATGCTAGGATTACAGGTGTGTGCCCCCTCTTCCTCTTCCTAAGTTGAATGCTCCTCAACAAGCGCCTTCTATTGCTCACTTGAGCTCAGCAAGTTTTTCCATCATCAGCTCCTCCTTATGGTCCTCAACAATCTCCTCTTTGTCTGCATCATCAAAGTCCAGACTCATACTCTTGCCCATGGACACAATACCCCACTAACTGTGCATCAGACCCTTCAAAGTCACATACAGTGACACATTCTGGCCACAGTATTCTCCAGGCTGAGTTTAAGGTCTAGGACAGGACATCTTCCCAAGCTTTGTCAGTGAGGTTGATGAAGTAGAGGACATTAAAATATTTCTTCCAGAATTCTTTCAGAGTCAAGGATGTCTTTCAGTGACATTAAAAGACCTGGTGAAGTGCCCCTTTATGTACAGCTTCTTGAAGTTGCAAATTGCTTGCTGGTCCATGAGTTGGAGAAGAGGTGTCATGTTGAGGGGGTGTAGAAACATGACCTTTATGAAGTCATACTCAGTATCCATATTATCCACTAAGGCTGGAGGATGCGTTGAGGGAGTGTCAATGAGAAGGTATCTTTCAGGCAATTGGTTGTCAGAAAGATATTTCTTAACAGTGAGTGTGAGTGTCTCATGCAGCCATTCCATGAATAATTGTCTTGTAATTCAAGCTTTCACATTGGCCCTCCACGTGACAGACAGCCTGACCTTGGTCACATTCCAGCCTCAAATGCATGAGGGATCTTGGAATGATACAGCAGTATGGCTTAATCTTCATATCGATGGTTGCATTCTCACAGACCAAAAGAGTTAATCTGTCCTTCCTTGGCTTGTGTCCCAACAACGCCTTTTCCAGTTGTGTGTTCAGCATCTTCTTCCAAAAGAGATGTGTTGAATTGCAGTTGGACATTTTGTTGAGAAACATAGCCTTCTGTCTTAATAAAATCTGCAAATTCTTTCTTGTAGTCTTCTGCAGCAGCCTTGTCAGAACTAAAAGCCTCAGCATGTATTATCACACTGTGGATGCCACTTCTCTTGCAGAATTTATCAAACTACCCTCTACTAGTTTTAAATTCATCATTCATTGCACTTGTAGAGGAGTTTTCTTGCAGTAAATCACTGCAATTTCCTGGCTGTTTCACAGATCATAGCTTCACTAATGCTATCACCTGCCAGTTGTTTCTCATTCAACCACACTAACAAAAGTTTCTCCATCTATTTCAGCATTTGTGTCCTCTGATTGGTTAACAACATTACTCCTTTTGCCACATCAGTTACTTTGATGGCATCTTCATACTTCAAAATATTCAAGGTTGTTGACTTGTCTATCCTATACTCTGAGGCCAGATCAGGCACATGAATACCATGCTCATGCTGTTTTACAATTCAAAGATTTAAAAAAAAAAACCTTCTTACAATTCTTGCTTTGCACTTTCTAATTACCTTTATTATTACTCTGCACATTTTTGTCACCTTCATCACCAATCTGCATATTCTGGTTACTTTCCTTTCTGCTCTGAACCTTCTTGTCATCTTCATTATCACTCTGCAATTTCCTTTTACCGCTATGCTTGCTCTGCATTTTCTTTGGAGCCATGCTAGATTGAATAATACTGTACCATACTGTATATTCTAAAAAGTACACAAAAAAAATCCTCACAGAAATTGTGCTCAGGTCTTTCTGCAAGCATGATGTCAACTACAGAAGCTAGGACCGTGTATCAAAGTGGGAAAGATGGCTGCCTTTATGTTCTTATTGATAAGATGGTCACAGTCATGTTTGTCACCCAATTCAGAGGTGTTGAACAGAAGCAAAATTGTGCCAAACACTTCTTTTGTGAACTGAATAATGAACATAAGCATTACTGACCCAGATATTACTGAATTTTTTATGCATTGCTATTGAATGATCCAAAGGTTTAGGTCAATGTTGCCATGATCTGGAAGAGTTATTCCTTTTCTTGACTCCTTTTCTCTCTCTGCTTCATGGGTACCATTGAGTGAGCAGCTTTCCTCCTCCATCCCCGTCTGATATTCCATTTCTGTCTGGAAGCTAAACAATCATGGACTGAATCCTCTGAAAAAAAATAAGCCAAAATAAATCTTAATTCTTTTAAATTGTAATTGTCAGGTATTTTGTCCCAGTGACAGGGAAACGACTAATATACTAGCCATAGTTTTGAATGTGTGTGTTTCTTTTTTCAAGTCTATCAAGATTTGCCTCATGCATTATGGGGCTTCATTGTTTGCCAAATATGTATTTCCAATTGTTATTTCTTCCTGATAAAATTGAACCTCAATTCATGAATGTTTTCATGAACAATTTGGGTCACAAACTGAAGCATTTGGCAAAATTTTGTTTTTGTTTGCACACTCTGCATTGAATGACAAACATGACCATAGCCATCTTTCTCACACAAACACAAACTTGGCCATCTTTTCAAAAATCATGCAGCAAATTAAGTTTGTGAACTGAGGTATTACTATATATTGATTCTTTTATCATTATGTAATGTCCCTCTTATTTTCTAATAGTTTTCTTTGTTGTATAGTCTACTGTCCACTCTATCTAATACTAATATACACATTCCTCCTTTATTTTTATATGTCAATTAATACAGTTCCACTTTCATTTTTATTTCAACTTACCTATGTTATTTAGTTTGAAGTGATATGTTTATAAGCAAGAAGAGTGGCCTAAGCAAAGCAGATGCTTTTAAATTATTGCATCTAACTTTCTTCAGATATGATCAGAGAAAATATTATTAGAGAATTTGAGAAAGGGTTCAAAATGATATTTTTCTTAATTCACTGATTCCCAAGGTTGGCAACTAGGGTTCAATCACACTGGAAATATTTTGTTTCTTTTTCAAAATTAATTTAATTGGTACATACAATATAATGACATTCATCATTGGGAATTTGCACTTTTATGTAATCTATCTTGATTCTTAATTTTTTTCCCATTCTCCTGCCCTCCCTTCAACACCTCCACCTTTCCCTATTTAAAAAGATTTTGTTTCCATTTTTTTTCATTTTCTCATATTAATTTCATTCCCTTCTTTCCTTTCCCTTATCCCTCCAACATTCCTTTCCCCTTTGCCCCTTTTCTTCCTATTTCACATTATCTATTATACCATTTAGTCCTTATTTACATTTGTAGTTTAACACACCAGGGAAACTATTCACTATTTACATGCGTGTTCTATTTGTTTCATTCAAGAGTGTAGCCTCAATGTGCATCCATTTAGCGATAATTGCCTCTAATTTCTCATTCGTTATGGCTGAGTAGTACTCCATTTTATTAAAAAAAATTTTTCTTTATCCAGTCACCAGTTGATGGGCAATTGGGCTGTTTCCAAGTTTCAGCTATTACAAACTGTGCTGCTATGAACATGAGTGCACATATATTGCTGTGGTATTATTTTAAAAATTATTTTGGGGAAGATATCCAGCAGCAGAATATCCAGGTCAAATGGGACTTCCAATCCTAGTTCTTGGAGGTATCTCCACACTGATTTACACAGTGGTTGCACCAGTCTACATTCCCACCAGCCATGGAGCAGGGTTCTTCTTTCTCCACAGCCCCATCAGCATTTGTTATTGGTTGATTTTATGATAGCAGCCATTCTTTCTGGAGTGAAGTGGAATCTCAGCATTGTTTTCATCTGCATCTATCAAATGACCAGTGATGTTGAACAATTTTTGCTATGTTTACTTGCTATTTGTACTTCTTTTACTGAGAAATGTCTGTTCATTTCAGATGCTCATTTTTGGACTGGATCTTTAAATTTAGGAGGTATGACATTTTTAAGTTCTTTTATTCTAGATAGCAGTCCTTTGTCTGAGGAACAGCTGGTGAAAAATTTTTCCCACATTGTGGGTTGTCTCTTCACACTGTTGGTGGTTTCTCTTGCTGTGCAGAAGCTTTTTAATAAGAACAGGTCCCACATGTTGAGTCTTTGTGCTAGTTCATGTGCAAGTGAGGTTTTGTTCATGAAATGTTTTTCTACGCAATGTATTCAAGAGTATTACCTATCCTCTCTCCCACCCAGTTTAGTGTTTGTTTTAATATATAAATCTATCATCCATTTCGATGTTAATTTAGTGTATGGTGAGAGATATAGTCCAATTTTTAATCTTTGGCAAGTTGAAACCCAGTTTTTTCAGCACCAGTTATTAAAGAGGTTATCTTTCCTGCAGTGAGGATATTTTGATCCTTTGTCGAAGAGGAGGAGGCTGGGTGTGTCTGGAGTTGTTTCTGCATCCTCTAATCACTTCCACTGGTCCTCAGGTCTGTTTCTTTGCCAGCAGCATGCTGTTTGTATCACAGTAGTTTTGTAGGATAGTTTCAAGTTGGGGATTGTGATGCCCACTACTTTGTCCTTGTTGCCTAGAATTGCTTTTGCTATTCTAGGTCTCTTCTTGTAGCAAATGAATTTTTGGATTGTTTTCTCAAGGTCAATGAAGTATGCTGCTGGAATTTCAATTGGGAGTGCATTGAATCTATATAGCAGTTTTGGAAGTATGACAATTTTCACTATGTTGGTTCTTCCTATACAGGAGCAAGGGATGTCTTTCTATTTTCTGATATCCTCTTCAATTTCTTTTGTCAGAGTGCTATAGTTTTCAGAGTAGAGGTATTTGATTGCTTTTGTTAGGGTGATTCCTAGGTATTTCAATTTTTTGGATGCTATTGTGAAAGAAATTGTTTTTCCCATTTTTGTCAGTGAACCTATTGTTAGTGTACAGGAAAGCTATTGATTTTTATGTTTTGACCTTGTATCCTGCTACTTTACTGAATTTTGTTATTAAGTCTAGAAGACTTTTGGTGGAGTTCCTGGGGTCTTCTATATAGAGTATCATGTGGTTGGCAAATAATGACAATTTGACTTCTTCATTTCCTATCTTTATTCCTTTCTCTCGCCTAATTGCTATGGCTAATATTTCCTAAACTGTATTGAACAGGAGTGGTGAGAGTGGACATCCTTGTCTTGTTCCTGATTTTGGTGTGAAGGATTTCAGATTTCAACCATTTAGCATCATATTGGGTGTTGGTTTTTCATAGATGGCTTTTATCACATTGAGGTAGAACCTGTCTATTCCAATTTTTGTAGGGTTTTTATCATGAATTCATGTTGGATTTTGTTCAACACCTTTTCTGCATCTATTGAGATGATCATATGGTTTTTGTCCTTGGCTCTATTAACATACTATATTACATTTATTGATTAGCATATATTGAATCATCCCTGCATCCCTAGGATGAATCCCACTTGGTCAGGAGGTATGATCTTCTTGATGATCTTCTGCATTCTCTTTGCCAGTATCTTATTAAGGAATTTTGGATCTATATTCATAAGTGAGATTGGCTTATACTTTTCTTTTTTCATTTGGGTCTTTCTCTGCTTTGGGGATCATGGTGATGCTTGCTTCCAGGAATGAATTTAGGAGTATTGCTTCCCTTTCAATTTTATTGAAGAGTTTAAATAGTAGTGGCAATATTTCCTCTCTAAATGTCTTGTAGAATTCATCAGTGAAGCCATCAGGACCTGGGCTTTTCTTAGTTGGTAAGTTTTTAATTATGTTTTCAATTTTGTCAATTGATAATGGGTTGTGTAGATTTTTTAGGTCATCTTCATTCAACTTTGTTTATTCATGCATATCTAGGAGTCTGTCCATTTTTTCTGTGTTTTCCTTCTTATTGGCGTATAGGTTCTCGAAGTACATATTGGTGATCCTCTGCATTTCTGCTGGGTCTGTTGTAATTTCACCCTTTTCATTCCTAATTGAATGAGTTTGAGAAATTTCTTTCCTTTTTTCATAAGATTGGCTAAGGGTTTGTCAATTTTTTTATTCTTTCAAAGTTTTCTTCCCTTGTATGAGCTTTGGGTTTGTTCTACCCTTCTTTTTCTAGAAGCTTGAGGTTTGGCATCAGGTTGTTTAATCACTCTGTTTCCCAATATGAGTATTCTTGCTGTGAATTTCCCTGGTAAGACTCCTTTTATTGTGTCCCATACATTCCAATATGATATATTGGCATCATCATTTAATTGTAAAAACTGTCTGATTTCTTCTTTAATTTCCTCTATGACCCATTGGTTATTCATAAGTGTGTTGTTCAATTTCCAGTTGTTTATGAAATTCTTGCAGTTTCTTTTGCTATTGTTCTCCAATTTTATCACAGTATGGTCTGATAATATATATGGGATAATGTCAGTTCCTTTTCACTGACTTAAAAATACTCCATGAGCAAGTATGTGATCTATTTTGCAGAATGACCCATGTGCAGCTGAAAAGAAGGTATATTCTGATTTTGTGGGGTGGAACACTGTACACATCTGTTTAGTTCATTTGTTTGAGAATTTGATTGAATTCTAGCATTTCATTGTTTATTTTTTGTCTAGTTGATCTATCTATTTGTGACAGTGGGGTGTTGAGGTCCTCTACTAATATTGTATTAGTGTTTATTTGATTTTTACATGTCCATTAGTATTTGCTTTATATAGTTTGGAACACTAGTGTTTGTTGCATATGTATTTATGATTTTCATTTCTTCCTCTCGGATTGTTCACTTTACAAGGATGTAGTGTCCTTCTTTGTCTATCTTAATCAGTGTTGGTTTGAAATCCACTTGATCTGCAAAGAGGATAGCTAGTCCTGCTTTTTGGGGGGGTTGCTGTCACATGGAGTATTGTTTTACACCCTTTAACTTTCAGTCTATGAGTTTCTTTTTGAATTAAGTGTGTTTCTTGTATGCAGCATATTGTTGGATCTTGCTTCTTGACCCATTCTGCCAGTCTGTTTCTTTTGATTGGAGAATTGAGACTATTAACATGGATGGTTATAACTGATATGTATTGGCCTAACCTTATCATGACTGTGTTTTTGTTGGATTCTCCCCTTTGAGTATAATTTCTTGTCATGCCTGATGTATTCATTCTGCTGGGCTTCCTGGGGTTGTGATACTCATTGTCTTTTCCTAGGATATTATTTAAACATTTTTGGAGTGCTGGTTTGCTATTCATGAAATTCCTCAGGTGCTTTTTGTCATGAAAGTATCTTATTTCTCCATCAATTTTGAAAGATAGTTTTACAGGGTACATTAATCTTGGCTGGAGGCTGTTTCCCTTTAGTAGTTGAAATACATCACTTCAAGCTCTTCTTGCCTTGAAAGCTTGCATTGAGTAGTCTGCTGTGATTTTGTTGGGCTTTCCTTTGTATTTGATTTGCTTCTTTTCTCTAACTGCTTGTGGTAATTTTTTCTTCTGTTGGGTTTCTGGAATCTTAACTATTATATGCTTAGGTGCAGATATTTTTTTTGATCATCGCTAGTTGGAGTCCTATTTGCCTCACTTATATGTATGTCAAGTTCTTTTCCCCTACTTGGGAAATTTTCTGCCATTACTTCTGTGATCAGTTTTTTATGTCATCTGCACTGTCTCCTGCTTCTTCATTGACTCTGATCAGTCTTATGTTATTCTTCTTTGCATCATCTAGCAGCTGCTGGATTGATTTCTCATGGTCCTTTACTATTTCTACGAAGTATTTTTTCCTGGTCACTTATTGCAATCCTGTCTTCTATATCTGCAATTCTGTTTTCACATTGGCTCATTCTCTTGTGTAAACTTTCAGTGGAGTTTTTAATCTCCTGAAAATCTGTTTGGATCTGTTTTATGGATTGCATTTGTTTCCTATGTTGGGATTCCATCAGGTTCCTCAGCTCCTCTTTTTTTATGTGTGTCTACTCTAGATTTATTAATCATGTCTTGAACTATTGGCACAATCTCTGGTGTTATCTGAGAAATTATTTATGATTTCATTTTTTCCAGATCCCATTGCCAGTTCAGGGAGTCTACATGGTTGGGTATCAAATTGTTCCATGTCATTTCGCTTTGAGGTTGCCTTAGGTGACCCAGAAGTCTGGTTTTGAGTTTTATTTACGTGTCTTCTCATTTCATCAGATGCAGCCTGCTGTTGCTTTGTTGAAGTGTCTTTTTCCTTCCCCAGTGGTCCTCAATTCTCAGCAAGCCACCAAGTGGCCTTTTTTCCTGCTGCTCACCTGCATACCAATTCCTGGGTTCAGAATGGTTGCCTTCTGGATCCCTGAGTTGATCTATTGTCTGGGCAGGCTTCTGGTTGGGGCCTGTGCACATTTGGGTTGGTATCTAGTTGTGTCTCTGGGAAGGGCCTGCTCCTCTATGTATCTGTTTTCTGTGAGGGCCTTTGGCTGGGACCTGTGAAACCCATACCTTTGTGTCAGAGAAGGCTTCTGGCTAGGGTCTATGTGCACTTACTGATGCTATCTGGGTGAGCCTCTGGCTGTTGCTTATGTGCCTGTGAGCTCTTTTCCAGGCAGGCCCTTGGCTTGGGCCTTTTTGCCCAAGCAGTGTGGGTCAGAATGGGTCCCTGGCTCAACCTCTTTGGCTCTGGGCTGGTCTTGTCCACACCACTGCTCACTCACCATGATCTGTAGCCACTTACCAATGGTATGGAGTGGGCCTCTTGTTGATGCTTGTGTGCCTGTGCCACTCTTTCCTGGGCAGCCCTTTGGCTTGGGGCTGTGTGCCCAAGCCACTGGTGTCTGGGTGAGGCCCTGGCTGGATCTGCCTGCAGCTGTGCCACTGTCTTCCACACCACTGCTTGAGGGCAGGAAACTTTTTATAGACTATGTGAAGCGTGCCTTGTACTTGTCATAAATTTTACTCATTCAATGATTATTGTATCAAGGATGTAAACTCTCTGACACTACTGGCTTGTTCTCTCTTGAAGCAAAGCATACCCACAAAAACCAAAAGTGTTTTCTGACAAAGAAACAAAGTGTGCTCTTTATTGTCTTCAGTGAGTACCCAGGATCAGCTGAATGGGAGAAGTAGAAATGGTTTCTGTTATATCTCATAATTGCACTGTCCACATCCACACTAGCATCATCTGAAGTGTGCTCTGTTCTATCACTAATATTTAATGATAGTTTCCAGTTGTAACTCCTTGAGGAAAATAAGACAATACACTCCTATTAATAAGAAAAGCTGTAGTATTTGGTGTTGCAAATTCCTGGATATTTATTATTAAGCTTGAATATTAAATATCCCAAGAGCCATGTATTTAATGCTTGGTGGCTGGTTTGTGATACTATTGGGTGGTGGTGAAAACTTCAAAAATTTGGGCCTAGTGGAAGGAAGTTGTATCATTGGGGATGTACCCTTGAAGGAGGTATTGAGACTCCATCCACTTTTTCATCTGCCCTTTGTCTCTCAACTGTTGTAAGGTGAGCAGTTTTGCTCCACGAAGTACTCCCCACTATGATTTTGTTCCATATGAAATGTTCAAAATTAATAGACTAATTAATAATGACTATGCATTAAAACCTCTGAAATCATTAGCCTAAATACGTATTTTCTTATTTTAAGTTGTTTGTCATTGGTATTCTGTCACAACAAAAGGAAGCCAACAACTTTGTTCTTTGTCTTAAGATAAATTGTATATCAATCTTACCCTCAACATGCATTTTTGCTGTTGTCTTATTTGCCAAATATAAATGACTTAGACCTTCGTCCTTTAAATATCTATGCCTTTTGTTTACTTTACCCTTGTCATTTCATCAATACTGTTTACATTTTAATATTCAACTTGAAAGAACAAGGAGAAATCTGAGATGTATCCCCATTGTCTTATGGAGCAGAAACACTAGCTCTTAGTGAAATTATATTAAATTATCACCACCAATATTATAACACTTTTCTTCACCTGCTGTTCTGCTGATAGAAGCAACTCAAAGACAACCATTATAGTCATATGTTTAGAGTTCATCTGTCTCTTACTGTTTGCTAAAAGAATTTCCTTTTGTGGGAAGAGGACCCATAAAATGTAAAATTGTAGAAAATGGAATAAAACTTCAAGTACATCACTATGAATGATGGTTAGTGTATCACTTCTGCACTTGCCAGTTTGTTCCTGGACTTATTTGTTCCACCTTTGGGGAAAAAGGCATCTCTTTATGGTATATGCAACATACTAAAGAAAAGCATCTCAATTTCTGAGACTGCCATTTGCAAACTAGTGAACCAAGAGACTTCTTTAATGATCCACAAGGCTAGGAGCTTCTAGCCAATGCAATATATGGAAAAAGAGGTGAATCATGTGCTAATGTGCTAATTAATGCAATTTATTGGCTAAAAAGTGGCTCATTTGCTCCAAGGTCATATTATGTGGGATTCAATGTGGAGAAATATGACACTCTATAAGTCCTTCAGCAGTAGTTTTAACCAAACCAGTGTAACCAGCAGTGTAACTGGCACTAAGAATTCATATCATTCTTAGTGAAGACTAATCACTGCTTTCTTCTATGTGAAAAGAATGATGTAATCAATTTACTACAAAGTGACAGGTTTGCCTCTTTGAAGGTCCAGTATTGGTCTTTGCTAGTTACAGAACAGGTATTTAACAATATTGCTATACAGACCGAGGTCCTGAGTCACGCAGAAGACGCCGAATCAGCCCGCTGCAGACAGGCAGGTCTGCCCACACGCTGCAGAGGTCCTGAGTCACGCGGAAGACACCGAATCACCCCACTGCAGACAGGCAGCCACCTGATTCCACATTACCAAGGCGCAGAGGACACCAGACCACCAGACCAAGGTACTGAGTCCCACTGCTCCCGGCCCAAAGGTAGGGGCTT
>NW_004624851.1:242710-256347 GCF_000247695.1 Heterocephalus glaber | reverse complement strand
TGTATTCTCAATAAAAACCCTGCTAGTTAGGGACTCAGGGCTCTCAATCTCGATCCGCTGTGTCGGTGACAGTTGAGAGTCCCTGCTTAAGCTTGAATAAACGACCCTTGTGTGCTTACATCGGAAACGGCCTCCTGGTGGTCTCTGGGACTTCACAATCTGGGCACAACACAACACAAATTCAAGGATCATACAAATAATTCAAAAGCAACAGCTATTTTTTTTCCTCTTTAACCATATGGAATTTACTTAGACAGGAATTTATGATTTTTTAAAATACATTTCAAATATATAAGGTTTGTGTGAGAAAATCTGAAGTGCCTACTCCCATCCTTTTTATTGCAAATTTCAAGGATAAAGAAAAGCAAAATTCTGCTTGGTTGAAGCATCATACTAGCCATCATTTCAATGAGAACTTTAAATTATCTTTTAAAATGTTTGCCATGTGAGAAGTACAATAATTATATGCAATGAGAAATTGAGAGTCTGTGTATTGTATAATAAAAATCAAAGGCAAGAAAAGATTAATTGTAAATAGGCAAGAATTGAATTAAAAATGGTGACAGGATTAGAAAAGGAAGAAGCATTCCTGAAGTGGGTGCAGCATGATTCTGTTTACTCTAAGGTAAAATAGGTCAGCAAAAATCCTTTGTTGTCAGGGGTGATTTGTGGGAAAATGTAGGATCTAGTTACTAATTGTAAGAAATTTGTTAATTCAAAGAACTAAGTTAATGTCTCAGAGAACTTCCTCAGGCCTGTTTGCTTAAAGGGTTGCGGAAAGCCTTAAAAGATGTTGTAAAAGCTCATAGGAAGTAAACATGTTTTCCTAAGCTCTCTTAGTAACCATTGTCCGGGTCAGAGAATCGCTGCCCTGTGACTCTACAGATGGAGGGAAAGATTGTGGGCTTGATTTCTGCAGAAATCACCCTGCTTTCCTGGAACATCTGATAGAGGAGGGCTGCGATAAACTCTTAGATGTACGGCTCTGGTGAGCAGAGACACGAGATGTGTAAACTTGCCTGTGGCTTTATGAGTTACTTGTTAACCTTTAAGACTAAGATAAATGTAACAATGGTGTAGTGATAAACAAAGGCCAGAGACGTGCAGGAATGTCACAGATGTTCTTCTGAGGAAACAAAGAATAATGATGTCAGAATTGCCTGTCGAAAATGTATAAAACCTGACTGCTAGACCCAATCTGGGTCAAAACAGAGAACAGTGACCTGAGGAATAAAATGCTGTTTCATCCCCCAGCTGTCTCCTTTTCTTTCTTTAAAGGTCAGTGCTCTCTGGGGTCTCTGGTTTCCCTCTAGAGAAACCAACAGTGATTAAAAATGGTATTTGCATAATGGAACCTCTTTTCACCTACAAAGATACTGTAAAAAGTAGTTTAGTTAGCTTATAAAGAAGCAGTTAGCTAGGGAAAAGGCCTGAGATAGTGTTGGGTGATGAGTCACATTGATAAAAATTAAATAAGAATAGGCAGTGAAGTAGGATTTTGGACCAAGAATGAACTTCTTTAGGCAACATGGAATGCAGCTCCTCCCTACTAAAGGGAATTAAAGCACTTCACTCCTAAGTTCCTGAATTTTGAGGAACTTAAAATGACAAATAACTGGTATTATTTAAAATCCCAGTTTCCTTTAAGCTCTACATGCTGAGTAACTGTGTTAGGGAGCCTGAGTTTCAATTTAGCCATTTTAAATCCATAGAGCTACCTGTGATAAGTGACCACTAAATAATTAAGCAATGCCCATGCTTCATTTATCCATAAGCAAGTCTGAATTGAGGGGACAAGATGTAACCCACTGTGGACTCTTCCTGGAAATCCAGGCACTATTTCTTATTAGTTTTAATAAACACTCTCTTAACCTCCTCCTGTTGTTTTCAATTTCATTCTTTATTTGTGTGTGATGATGAATTCAAGTTTACATGGTTTGTATGGAACTTGCTGCTTCAATATGACACAACTCCAGTCACAGATCTCCTAGTTTGTGAATTTGGGCAGATCATACTTGGATGGAAGTTTCCAAGTACTGATCAAGTAACAAAGGGTAACACAGCCACAAATGCTCCAAAGCTCAGCAGGTGCTACAGCAGATCCAGACCAAGAGTTGAGCAGGACTGGAGGTTTAGAGGCAAGTGTACACCTTTACTGATGCCTGTGGTCCTGACTGTAATCATTCCCAAAGAGTCAGGCCCCAAGAACTCTGTGTGCCAGGGGGAGGGGGAACATGGGGTTTGCAAGCAAGCAAGGAATACAGAAGCAGGACATTAGTTGGTCAGAAAGTTACACTGAATTTCATGTTCTTTACATATGGTGGGGAAAAGGAAGGTTACATTATTCTGGGGAAACAGGCTTTTACTGAGGGGCAGGGGTTGACTGGGGGCAAGTGTTTTTTTTTTAAGTTTTTGTTTTATTTCCCCCCTTTGTTTGTACATAGTTTAATCCTTGACTAGGCTAGACTCTGTGTTCATGTTCAAGAGATGTGTAAGTTAGTGGTGAAGTGTTCACTAAGAGCTGATAAGGCCCTTGCCTGACAAGCATTTGGAGCTTTATGGAATCAAGGTGTTGGAACAAAAAGCAGGTGAGCCATTGTAGGATGCAAGACCCTAATATTAGGATTTAGATAAAAGCAAACAGAGGTTGCAATAGGGCTCTTAATCATAATTCCCAGTTTTCTAGGGGGTTCTACCAGTAGAAACTCATTTGCCTCTCTTGGGCTCATCAACTGATTCACTCTTGCAGCTGGTGAGTGGTTTCTCTTACAACACACAATTTATTGGCATAGTAACAACATTCTTCTTCTAAAAAATAAGCATGTACCTCCTTGTTGGGCAGTAAGGAGTTCTAAGACCCTGTGATTCTAAAGGACAACTGCAGCCAGGGAGTCAATTTGATCTTTTAGGGTGTCAAGTGCTCCCTGTACTCCTGCAAAGTCGTCTTCTATTTGGGTACCTAATTGTGAGTATTGTTGTTGACCCAGGCCTAGGGCAGTGGCACTATGGGCCAAACTTCCTGCTATGCTTAACTCTGACAAAATTGTCAATATTACTGGATCACACTTCTGGTGAGACCAGTAAGTAGGTGTAGGACCTGGCTGACCTGAGTAACAGAGAAGTCAGGCAAGAGGTAGGCAATTGCACAGAAGCTCATTTATGAGCTTGAGAATGTCCAGTGTACCCCATTAGAGCAGATAAAAAAGGTTCAGGGGGTCCATCAGGGAGCCTGAGTCTGGATGTCTATACAGTTGGCCAAGATGTTTGGCCTTGTAGAGGAGCCTTGTAAGCATGAAGCATTTCCCCCTACCTCTGTTGGGTGAGACTGGAGTAGGCAATCAGGTGTGGAGGTAGAATTTAAGCTAGTGCCATTCAGGATCAGGCCTAGGGCATGGTAGGAGAGGGCTGTGAGGGGAAAGCAAAGCCAAAAGTCATTCCCTAGTTGGGGATCTAATGCCTGGAGGACTTGGTATTATTAACTAGGTATAGCAGGTCAGGTGTTGGCAGGTCAGTAAGATTTCTCTTGGGCTCAGGGATGAATGGGAACGGTGGTTTTTTTGGTGTAGGTATTTTGGTATGGGGCAGAAGGATCCAGACTTTTTGGATTTTTGTGATTAACCCTGGATCTTTTCACCTACCATCTACCCAGACACTCATCTGATGTCCATTTTTCCATGCTTGGTTGGTGAGGTCCTGGATAGTGTACCTTACTGGGTTGCAAGCCCCTTGTTGGCAATTAGGGTTCGATAGGAACTGGGTTAAGGGGATATTTGGGTATCCCTCATAGTCCATAGGGCAGTCCCAATAAAGACAGAACCAATCTAGAATGGCATTACAGTGGCCTAGACACCCTTGGCCTCCAGGTGACTGGCACCATTTGGGACAGACATATTTGTTATTGGTTCAATATTCTCATTCCCAATCTAAGCCTCCACATCCTGTGAAATAGGAATCCCAACTTGGGTTGTTAGTTTGAATAGGGGATGTATCAAAATACAAATACCCAGTAGACTCAGAGGGATC
This sequence comes from Heterocephalus glaber, assembly GCF_000247695.1. The sequence goes on along the minus strand of NW_004624851.1, from coordinate 252,324 downwards.
TCACCTGGTCCGGTAGAGGATTACTATGTGATTGGTGTCATAAAGTTGGGCTTGTACCTCCCAGTATCCTGAGTTTGCTTTGCAAGCATGGAGGCCAAACAGACTGAGTAGGAGGAGATGCAGATCAGCAATAGGGAACATTTTCGTACAGCTGTATATGTAGGGGGTATGGTGTACCAGAAGCCAACTAACAGTAACAGACAAGGTAGGGTGACTAGTCCCAACACCCCATAAAACAAGAAGCTTAATTGTCCACAGTTCATTCCAAAGTTAGAACTTCAGCCATGCATAGACCCATCAGCTTCCAGTGTGCTGGGAGAAGGGCTCTGGGTCCATTGTCTCCTCAGGGTAACTTTTAGGAGGGTTGACTCATCTGGGCAACCTTCCAGCAGTTGTCCAAGTGAGCCTTGTTGACCCAAGTGGTGAATTTCTGAAACTTTGATAGCTGTGGGGGTAGTTTATATGATCATTTAAGGCCCTTTCCAGTCAGCTGCAAAGGCTCCTTTTTCTAATCTTTTATCCAAACCATGTCTCCAGAGCTATATATATGGGCAGATATTATCTGTGGGTATGGTTGGGCTTTTGGCTATGTTTTTGTGTATCTGAGAAAAATTCTTTCCTAATTGTGTAAGTTGTTCCTGCAGGGATATGTTACCTAGCTGATGCAAGTCCCCCTGGAGACCTCTAATTATGGGAGGAGGTCTCTGATACAGAACTTCAAAGGGTGTGTATCCTGTGGGTCCTGGTGAACTTCAGACCTTGAGAGAAGTCATGGGAAGTAAATATATCCATGGCACCTGAGTCTCTTGATGATATTTGGTAAATATTGATTTTAAAGTCCTATTCATTCTTTCGACTTTTCCAGAGCTTTGTGGCCTATAAGTTGTGTGTAAATTCCATTTGATCTTCAATTCTTTAGTAAGTTTCTGGGTCATTTCTGCCACAAATGCAGGTCCATTGTCACTGCCTAGAGTTAGGGGCAGCCCATGCCTGGGAATAATTTCTCTCATCAGGGCTCTGGAGACTTCATTGGCTTTATAAGTTTTTGTAGAAAGTGCTTCTGACCACCCAGAATAAGTACAGGCAAGTAATAGGAGATATTTGTAGTCTCTACATGGTTTTACTTCTGTAAAGTCTATTTGTAGGTTTTTGAAAGGGGGAAAGTCTAGCATGTTAGATACCAGGTAGGGGTTTGGTGCAGGTGGGGGCTCAACTTTTGCACAGGTTTGACATCTATGAATAATGGAGCCACAGATGGAGGATAATTTGGAGATATAAAAGTAATGGCTTAGAAGTTGGCTCATAGCAGTCTTTCTTCCATGTGTGATATCATGATAATGCTTTACTTGGGTATTGGCTTGGTTTTGTGTGACAAACATTTGTTCATCTGGCAGTGTCCAGGCACCATTTAGCCCCCCTTCTTGTCATGCCTATGAGTTTTTCTTCTCAGAGTAGCAAAGGGGTTCACTATGGAGACTGAGGATGGTATCAGGAGGTATTTCATGTTTGCCTTCCAGATTCTGTTTTAAGTCATTCATCCTCTAGGTGGAGCCCTCAGCTATGAATTCAGTGGCTTCATCTGCCTTGTGATTTCCAAAGGTAATTGTGTCTTTTAATTTTCTCGTGCCTTTTACCACAGTGGATGATGGGAACCTTTTTAGGTTTCCAAATTACAGTCAGTTGAGAGAGTTCATTCTTGTTTTTAATTTGTTTTCCTTCAGTCATGTACATTCCTTGTACAGCATTCTGTGGACATGAACAGTGGTGAAAGCATACCTTGAGTCATTGTAAATGTTTACTTTCGTTCCTTCTGCCCAGGTAAGAGCTTGTATCAGGGCCCATAATTCAGCTTGCTGAAAAGACCAGTTTTGAGGAAGAGGCCTGCCTAGGAGCACCTCTTCCATGGTAACAACAGTATATCCAGCCTGACATTTTCCATCCTTGACTGAGCTACTTCCACCAATGAACAGGATGTACACAGCATCAGTCAAGAGTTCCATCTATATGTCTGGTGAACTTGCAAAAAGCTCATTGGTCAGGGTTAGACAGTCTTGGTCCAGGGGGCCAAGCTTGGTGGGCAAGAAGGTAGCTGGATTCAGAGGTTTGGTCAATTGAAAAGTTAGTCAGGGATTTTCACAAAGCAATCCTTAATATTGAGTGACATGGCTATTTGAGAGCCAACAACAGCAGCTCTAGAACAGCATGTGCCACTTGGATTGTCAGATTTTGTCATAGAGTCAATTTGTCAGCTTTCTTAATCAGGCAGATGGTTGCTGCCAGTGCTGTCAGACAGTGAGGGCAGCCCTTGGCTACAGAATCTGTTTTTCCACAAGTATGCAATAGGCCTCTCCCAAGGGCTGATCTTTTGAGTCAGGACTCCTGGTGCTACATGTCTTTACTCACCGACAAACAGGTTAAAGGGTCTAGTCACATCAGGAATGCCCAGGGCTGGGGCTGTTGACAGCACTTGTTTTATGGTCTGGAAGGATTTAGTTTGCCCTGAAGTCCAATTTAACAGTTATTTTTCATCTTCCTTCCCTGTTAACATGTCATATAGGGGCCTAGACTTCTCAGTGAATGTGGCTATCCATATCTGCCAAATCCTGCAGCCCCCTGGAATTCTCTAAGTTGTCTTTTATTTTCAGGTCTTGGGATGGAGTGAATGACTTCCTTTCTCTCTGGGCCTAGGTGTCTGAGTCCTTTTTCTAGGTCAAATCCCAGGTAACACACTTTGGGCTTGCATATTTGAGCTTTTTCCCAGGAAACTTTATAACCTGTTGTCAGTAGATGGCAGAGAAGGACCTATGTTCCCTTCCAGCAGTGTGATTTGTTTGAGCTGCAAATCAGTAAGTAGATCACCTACATAGTGTAGCAAGGTGCAGTTGAAATCAACATGTGGAAACTTGCCCAGATCAACAGTTAATGCTTCTCCAAAGAGTGTGGGGGAGTTCTTGAAACCTTGTGGAAGGTGGGTCCAGGTAAGTTGGTCTTTTCGTCCAGTCTCTGGGTCTTTCCATTTGAAGGCCAAAATGAATTGGCTGACAGATGAAACCCCTAGACAGAAGAAGATGTCTTTTAGGCCCAGGCAGGTAAAACAGGCAACATCAGGAAGAAGCAAACCCAGGAGGGTATAAGGGTTGGGAACAGCTGAGTGTAGAGTCGTGGTGGTAGAGCTGATGGCATGGAGGTCTTGTACTGTCCAGTAATCCCCATTGGAATTCTTTACCAGTAGGAGGGGAGTGCTCCAATTAAATGGGCAGTCTATTAGGATTCCAAACTGTTTCAGGCAAGAGATGTGGGGTTGGATGCTGAGTTGAGCCTCTCATGACATTGGGTATTGCTTTACAGCAATGGGGGTTGCAGTAGGACAGAGTTCAATCACCAAAGGGGCATGGTTGATAGCAAGCCACAGGGGTGAGTCTTCTGCCCATACTCCTGGAAACAAGTCTCTTAGGACCTCAGGGTTATGACTATCTGACATATTAGTTTGGTGTAGGTGCCACTCCTCTTCTTGGGGCACAGTCAGAGTTAGGATCAGGCTCAGGATGGTGGACCGGAATGCAAGGGAGGCTGGCTGGTTTGGAGTGAAGGAAATAGTTGCTCCTGATTTGGAAAAGAGGTCACATCCCAGAAGAGGTATAGGGCACTCAGGCATGTACAGAAATTCATGTTTAATAAAATGTCCACCAATCTCACAGGATCTGCTTTGACATAATCTCTTCTCAGTGGGGACTCCAGTGGTGCCAATGACTTGGATTCACCAGAAGGTCAAGGGAGTAATAGGCTGAGTCACAACTAAATGTTCACCTCCACTGTCCACCATATGGTTCATGGGCTTTCCCCTGATTCTGGCAATGACTGTGGGCTCCAAGAGGCCCAGTCTAATAGAGCCCAGTCTGTCCTATTCATTGTCTTCAATGAGAGGGAAAAGGGGCTCAGGCTGACATAAGCCCAGAGAGTCATATCTGTATGTCCCTCTGATGGAGGGGACATTGATCATTCCAGTGTCCAAACTATTTGCAGTGAGCACATTGGTCAACAGCTAAGGGCTAAGGTCTGCTGCCAGTTTTAGACTGTGAGGCCTGAGGGGTTCCCTTGTGTCCGTTGCCATGGCAGGATTGGTGTTGGTGGGTCACTTCAGGAACAGGCTTCCCTAACACTGTGGTAGAAGGGTGACTTTTTCATTGTCTCTGAGTTCCACCTCATGTTGTTGTTCCTTCTTTTCTTCCCTTTCTCAGTTTATAAAGACCTTCTGAGCAATCTGAAGTAGTTCAGTAGCATTCATGCCAGTGAAGCCCTCAACTCATTGGATTTTTCTTCTAATGTCAGGGGCTGATTGTGCAACAAAGGCAGCATTTACCATTAGTTGATTTTCAGGGGCCTCAGGGTCAAAGGGGGTTAGACCCAGTAGGCTTCAAGAGTCTCTCATAAAATTTGGCTGGACTTTCACCAGGTTCCTGGGTCAGTTCAGTAACTTTGGACATGTTTATTGGCTTCTTGCTTCTCTCTTTGAGGCCTGTGAGGAGAGCAGTGCAGTACCAGTCTACAGCTGCATGGTCTTCTGCCTTATAGTCCCAATTTGGACGTACTTAGGGGAGGTTTGTATTTACCCAATCATCAGTATTGACCACGGTGGCAGGGAACTTGGATTTTTAACCAGGCTTGGACTCCATCTAAAATGCAGTGCCTTTCCTCAGTGTTAAACAGAGTCAGAAGGAGTTGCTGACACTCATCTATGTTGGCAAGTGGGTCTGGAAAATGGACTTAAGGAGGTCTGGCATCACTTGTGGCTTCTCTGAATAGGATGGATTCTGATGTTTCCAGTCAAGAGATCAGTGGAGCTGACTTGTACCCATTCTATCTCCCTATGTGTGTGTGGTGCACCTTTGACCAGAGTCTCAACAGACAAAGGTGGGTGCTCCTCAAATAAGGAAACAAATGCTCAGTTCTGGCCACTCCCCTGGTGGGGATGAAGGTCCATATTGGAAATAGGCTCACCAGTGATCCCTGGCCTGGTCAGGGACCCCCCACTACAAAGGTGTGAGTTGCCACTTAGCCATGGAACTGAAGTAATCTGACCCACTCACATTCTGTAGCTATGGGGTCCTGGAGGGATCCCTCACCATAGAGCACAGACAGAATGATCTATGTCTTACACTGTCTGTTCACACTTACTTACTCATTCATACAACAGGGTTTCAGATGTTAATCATTCCCTCCCTGGGCATCCTGACTAAAGAGGGGTGATCAGGCCCTCCTTCACTTGGAGCTGATTGGGACTGAACTGACTTGGAATGCCCCTGGGGGGTCTTTCCTTATCTGGTGGCCAGTCCAGACCAGAGGAGTGTTCTCTCCCCTTCTGGGTCTGGAGAGCCTCCAGCAGCAAGCAAAGGAGTTGTTTCAAGTCCTCCTAGGGGACTCTGAGAAATCTCTGAGGGCATGCCTCCCTGCTGGGGGACCAGAGAGGTTCCAGCTCCTTCCACTAGGGCTTTGACCTCTGACTTAAATAGTTAGCATGTGGTCAATTCCCAGTCAGGGAACCAAATGAACCCACAAATGCTCCCAAGCTCTCATCAAGTTGTACAGCTCTCAGCAAGTGATATAGCAGAACCAGGCTAAGAACCAAGTGGCAACCAAGGCTTGGAGGCAAGAATACAGCTTTATTGATGCCAGCAGTCCTGACTGAGATCATTCCCCAAGAGTCTGGGCCTGTGAGCCACGTGTGCCAGAGTTTTATGGAGTTTGTGACCAAGCAGGGAATACAGAAGCAGAACATTGATTGGACAGAAAGTTACGCTGAGTTTCACCTTCTTTACATATAGGGAGAAAAAGGTAGGTTACATCATTCTGGGGAAATAGGTTTTTACTGAGGAGTGGGGACTGACTGGGATTAAGTGTTTTTTTCTGCTTTAGTGGGAGTACAAAAGCCTTTTATGGCCAGGTTTCCAGCGTTTGGGTGATGGCCAAGATAAACCCTGATACCTGTGTCACTTGTGTGGCAGAGAAAAAAGATAGTAGCCCATTTAGTTAAAAAGTCAAACTCTCAAAACTTAAGGATGTAAAACCGCTGTCCTTACCAAACGCTCTGAGGAGCTGACTGTAGTGAAGCACACCCAGGGATCCCAGCGGTGCCTCCAGAATGTAAGACCAAGGGCCTAACCAAACGCTCTGAGGAGCTGACTGCAGGGAAGAACACCCGGGGAGGAACACACTGGACAAGTTGGAAAGTAAAACAGACCTCAGCCTGGCCAGACAGCACTCCCAAAGCAAAGTAGCTTAGAGAAGCAGCAAGCCCAGAGTCCGAGGCTCTTTTTATAGGAGGTTGCAGGGAAGTTAACAGGCGAAATTTACCAAAGAGGGAACAAAAGTTGGTGGTCTTACATTTGTATGTTAATTAGCCTGATACTACTGCTGGTCAGCAGATGTTTTGTAGATTGTTCTATAGAAAGCCGTGTCTGGAACATCAGTTTTCAACCAAAGAGTTGCATAATATACTTTGGGACCTTATGGCTGATACAGATCTTATCTAGTGTCCTGGAACTAACAAGCATCTTTATCTATTTACTCACATTCAATCACAGTTGGGGCTAGGGGAGTTTTATGATTACAGAGTTATGCAGTCCCACAAGGAAAGGGAAGCTCATCCAGTTTTTTGTTGTTTTTATCACAGAGCCTCACAGCAAAGTTTTGTTTAAACAAGTGCCAATCTGGTGGAAACAAAAAACCCACTAGTCTGTGAAATTGTCTGGAACAACATACTTTTACAAGGAGACATACCTCTGTTCCTTCACTACTGTTCTACTCTTGATGACAAACACAGAAAGACCAGACAAGTGAAATTTAAAACTATCTCAGGAAAAGGATCAAAAAGTAATCTAGAGTATTTTCAAAATATAATAAGACACCTTTACAAAATAATTAGTTTACAAAATGTTTTTCTCTTTTTAATCTAAATATTTAGACAGAGAAACACTTGATTCCTACTGATATAGGGTATATAATATATAGATCCCCAAACAATATAAAGGAAATATTATAACTTCCAACCTGACTAGATGCCTGATATGACAAATTCATGTTCTCTAAAATTAAAAAAAATAAAATGAGTCCTAGGAACATTGAAAGTTAAGGGTAGGAAGAATTTATTGAGAGAGAGATAGCTTCTGCCTAAGAGAGAAGGAAGAGGCCTTGGAAAGTGGATTGCCTATGGATCCCACTTCTCAAGGAGGTTTTATAGAGCAAAGTCATGAGGTGAGGAGGGTAAAAGTTGAGAAAGGACAAAACTATAGTCAACTAATTATATTACAAGTAGAGTTGCTTAGGTAATATTGATCCAATAGAAAATCAAAAGGTGGGTATGAGGTGAGATAAAACTATAGTCAACCAATAAGATTACAAGTATAGTTAATTAGATAATATTGATTAAATAGGTATCAAATGGGGAAGCAAGTCACACAGCTAGTATACCAGAAATGAAGAAGTATTTTTACTGGAAGAGATAGGTCAGGGACATTTCCTGGTTTAAGGGTTTGGGCCCCCACCCAGGTGATTGATGCCTATTTAGAATATCAATGACTGCTGTTCATCCCTAGGGAAAGTATGTGGGTGTAGTCAATTTTCTTTGTTTTGAAGCCTGCCCTACAAAAAATGCACCTTTAGGCACAGTTGTCTTCTGCACTGACTTTTTCCTATCTGACTCCCTATATCATAAGCCCTAAATTAAAATGATAAAACCATGTTTCTTTTATACTTTTTAAAACAATGATGATAAATTTGTGAAAGAATGGCAGGACAAATGGGTTCCTGGACGAGGGTGTTAAATACTAGGTATGTTACTAAAAGATGTTAGGGGGAGAGTATAGAAGCTCATGGAAATAAGTGTTACTTCAAAGAATTTTTTTATTAATGATCATTGCAACCCTAATCACTAGTCTCTGGTAGTCCAAGCTATTTTCTAGTCTTGCTATGTAAAAATCATCCCTACCCAAAGAATCATTATGTCTTGCTGCATATAGAAAAAAGACTAAATAGCCCTTTGAAATTTTATTTCCTCTAGTGACTTCAGCTTGAAAAAATCAATACACCAAATTGGGATATTTTCAGTTTGTGTGTGTTTGACTCCTTTGACTTGGAAAATAACTGGCATCTCATTGTAACAGAATTTTCAAAAAGTTCTGTGCATGAGGCTAAGTACCAGTAATACATAAAAGAAGGATGAGATTAACCTTGCTCTGAATGGAAGAGAGCATATCAAAACCCAAAGAAATGTATCAGTTGTGTGCTGCCCCTTATAATTACCATAAATAGTAACAGGAATATGTTAGACAAATGACAATGTGTATCATGCTGAAGGGATATTTTTGAAATAAAATTTGCTTGTAATAAGGTCAACATAAAATTACAACAAAAGAAAATTTAGAGAGCAGAGTGAGTTTCTCCACAACATGTACAATGAAAACAGTGATAATATGTATTATTGAGTTTCTTTTTAAAAAAGGAAGCCATATACAAAGACCTTAAGCATTAACTCATTTATGTAGAAGATGGAAAATCTTTAATTTTTTGCAAGAAATTAATATATGCTAATTCAAAAAATTAAAGAAATGAATTTGAAGAGGAAATATTTCATTATTGTTATAAAGAATCCACTTGTCAAATCAGGCTTTGAAAGAAAAGTGTATTCCAGTGAATGGGGATTAAAATCAGGAAATATTAGCACCTAGCTGGGAAAAATCAAGTCTATCACATCTGTGTATAGATGGGCTGACATTAGAAGAGAGAAATAGCTGCAGCTAGCTGGGAGAGATTTCATCCTTGAGTGGATAGATCAACACTAGGAGAGATATATTAGCAACTAACTAGGAAAATCTGTTGACTATACTCATAATATTCCTGTTGATCTTATTGTTTGGCCCATGTATACTTAACTGTCTTTCTGGCCTTGTCTCCTCCAGACTTAAAGCTATATTCCTAGCCATGATGGAAACACCTGATGCCTATCGACCTTCAGGTAGACCTTCTGGAGGGTATTCCTGACTGCCAACCACAACTACGAGCCCCTTCAGCCTAAAATAGCTAGAGCAGTCATCATCCCTTGCACCCTCATGGCAGTTTGGGTTATTTCTTCAGAGGGGGGACTATTATAGATAGATGAGCTAGGTAGAAATATTCTAGGCAGTCAGATAGGGCTAAGTCCTGGAGAGGAGCAGGGCAAAGGTGAAACACACCACAGTTGCACATTGGCTGAAAACCAGGCCTCAAGATGGAGACAAGATGACTAGACTCACATACTTGTGCAAAAAACTGGGCTTAGTGAAGTATAGATAGACATCAAGACCTCTGGACCCACCACCTCCTAGGAGAATCCTTGTTCTTTCCATCCACGATTGGTAAGTGACTTACTTCCCAATTGGACCACCATTACCTAAGTGACTATACTTGTATCATTATTGGAGGTTCTGTTGTGCCCAGATTGTGAAGTCCCAAAGACCACCAGGAGGCCGTTTCCGATGTAAGCACACGAGGGTCGTTTATTCAAGCTTAAGCAGGGACTCTCAATTGTCACCGACACAGCGGATCGAGATTGAGAGCCCTGAGTCCCAAACTAGCAGGGT
>NW_004624851.1:187916-218285 GCF_000247695.1 Heterocephalus glaber | reverse complement strand
CTTCCAGCAAGTTTAGTGTTTCTGTTTTAATATTTAGATCTTTAATCCACTTTGATCTTATTTTAGTGCATGATGATAGATATGGGCCTAGTTTTAATCTTTGGCAGGTTAAAATCCAGTTTTTCCAACACCATTCATTAAATAGGCTGTCTTTCCTCCAATGAGGGTGGTTGGCTCCTTTGCCAAAGATGAGGTGGCTGAGTATGTCTGGAGTTGTTTCTGCATCTTCTAAAATCTATTCCACTAATCTTAGGGTGTGTTTCTTTGCCAGTACCTGCATAGTACTAATCTTGACTCAGTGGACAATTTGGTGTCAGAGAACTTCTCTGCCAAATCCACCATCACACTGTGTTCACATCAGACATATTATTGGTTTAAGTTTTTGTAGGTTTCTTGAATTATTTAGTAATGTGGGGTCATATTATGTTCTTTTATAGTTTCTTGTGTTTATTAAGTTGTTACTCCTGTATATTTGTTCTTTCATTGCCTCTGATTTAGTAGGTGTCTTGGTTATCTCACTCATCTCAGCTCCCCATCTAGTTTCTTCACCTCAAACCCTGAAACAATATTATTAATGTATTTCTTTGTTCTTTTTCCAAACATGTAAATTCCTCCTCTTAAAATTCAACATATTTAACCAACTCACAGTCTTTTCTATCTACATTAGTATAATTCCTCAATCCTCCCCATCCTAAACCTTTGTCTCTTCCATACCTTACTTACCATAGTGTCCTCCCTTATAAGTAAGTTCCAACAACTAATAGCTTTCCTCAATCACAAAGTAAACCCCCTTTCTCATATATCATGCCCTTGCCCCCACAAAAATATCCTCTGAAAATTCTCAATACCAAACTTTCAACTCAACAAATAGTACCACAATAAAATCAGACACCACATCAAACTTTTCTTCTCACCTATCAGTCTCCCTTTCAAACTTTCCACTTGGTACCTAATACTACTCATCAAACACCCTCCCCATTCTCCTCACCCCAACTCACACTGGAGAGCAATCACAAATAATGAACTGTCATAGTGTGCATAGAAAATAAACAAAGGAGGAAAGAGTAACTGAAAGGAATATCAAGTGTTGTGAGATTGGATCTGTTGATGCTATTATAAATAGAAGCAATTCTTTTGGTAAAACATAGGGATAGAAATGAAATCACTTAAAAACTAGAAGTCATACTACCACTGGACATACAAAAGTGAAAATTTGTATCCTATTAAAAATCTCTATATAAGCCACAAACTCCCTTCACTTCTCTAGTTCCCAACCTGTAATAACTGCCTCCCCCCAAAAGAGGAGGAGAAATAAAGAGGAGAGGCAGCCTCTTCTCCCTCTCTCTCTTTCTCTCTCTCTCTCTATACATATAATATACAAATAAACAAAATATGTAATATATATATTTGTGTATATATATACAAATAAACACAGATACAAGAAGGAGAATGGGGAAACAAGAAAAGAGATTTCTGAATGCCCCCAACTCTCCCAAGGCAGAGCAAGGGGTCACAGAGTGAAGAGAAAAAAAAATTAGGTATTAGGAATCTTTGAAAAGTTCATAGATGGGATGGAGAAAATAGACAGTTTCAAAGGGGAAATGAACCCATATATGCATGGTGAATTTGTGGGAAATAGGTAAAAAAAAAAGGACAACCTAACCAAAACAGTTTAAAATGTGAACAACAAATGGAACAGAGATATAGAACTCTTGAAAAGATAGCAGACAGAAATATCTGAACTCAAAAGTAGTATAGAATTTGTACATTACAGAAATGACCAATGTGAAGACAGATGTTTGAGATTGAGCACAAAATAGTGAATTACAAAAAAAATCTCAATGAAGGCAAAAAGAAAATAAGAGAACAAGAAGAAAATGCAGCAGCCAAAAGATGATAACAAGAAGATCAATCTAAGGCTAATCTAATTTAGAGAAAAACTAGAAGATAACACAGATGAATTCACTAACATGCTTACAGAAATTATCAAAGAACATTTCCCAAATATAAAATGTTTTGAACTCAAGGTAGTGATGCTTATAGAACAGCAAACAATTATAATGAAAGAAGTTCACCAAGGCATATCCTTATTAAATACACAGATATCAGCAAAGAACCAGAATTTTCAATGCAGAGAAAAACAAAATAATCACATATGAAGTTAAACCAATTAGAATTACAACAAACTTCTCAGCACAAACACTGAAGGCCAGAAGAACTTGGAGTGAAGTATTTCAAACCCTAAGAACAAATAAATTTCAAGCCAGATTAACTTACCCAACTGTTACAGTTTGTGTCTATATTTCCGCCCAAAGCCTCATGTGGTCATAGGCTTGATCTAGTGTGTGTAAAACTGGAATTAATTCATGAGGCAATGCTGGGAAGAGCACTAGAATAAGGGTATGTGTGTTACTCACCTTAAATAGTCTGAATAAGAGAAAATGGGCAGGGAGACACTGTTATGCTCTCTTGTTACCTTTGCTGTCTTGTGTGTGCCATGTTGTTTTTGTCTTGCTATCCTTGTTTGCCATTCCAGTCACAGAGTCAGCCAATTATGGACTGAAACCTCTATGAACTGTAAGCCAAATAAATGCCTTATCTTTTAACATTTGGTGCCAGGTATTTTGTTTCAGCAATGAGAAAAATGGAACTAACACACCAACAAAGTTATCCTTCAAAAAATTGGAGAAACAAGGTATTTCCATAAAAAAGACCAGCTCAGAAGATATATTATTGCTAAACCAGCTCTAGAGAAAATACTCAACAATTTTCTGGACAGAAACAATGAATTAGACACAGCTAAAAACACAGAAGAAAGTAGTGAGGTCAATGGATAAATAGCAAAAAAAAATATCAGGGAAAGAAAAAAAAAATGATACTCAAACAGATAAAGAAGATAATAATAGTAAGTAACCAACACATCCCAGTAATATCTCTCAATGTCAATGACCTCAACTCTCCAATCAAAATCCACAGGCTGGAAGACAATAAAAAATAGAATCCAACAATCTGTTGCATTCAAGAAGCTCATGTAATCCAAAAAGATATTCATAGACAAAAAATTAAAGGATGGAAAACAACATTTCATGGACCAAGGCCTCCAAAACGCACAGGTGTAGCAATTCTAAGGACAGACGTGGTAAACTTCAATTTTAAACTGAAAGAAGTGACAAAGAGAGTTATTACGTACTATTAAAGGAACAATCCAACAAGAAGAAATAGCATTGATAAACATATATGTGCTAAATATTGGAGCATTGTCTTTATAAAAGAAAAACTGCTGAAATTAAATGATAAAATAAACACTAACAAAATCATAATATACAATGAACTAAACCAAATAAACCACTTAAAATTGAAGACTCAGTCAAGAAATGGCAAGAGAAATAAACATACACTTCACAGAGGAAAAAATACAAATTCTCAACAAATATATGATAAAATGTTCAACATCTCTGACCATTCAAGAAATTCAAGTTAAAGCAACATTAAGATTTCATCTTACTTTAGAAAGAATGGTAATTATTAGTAAATCAAACAATAACAAATGCTGAAGTTGCTTTGGTGAAAAATGAACCCTCCTTCATTGTTGGTGGGAATGCAAACTAGAATAACCATTATGGAAATCAGTATGGAGATTTTTCAAAGAACTGAATTTAGTAATTTCATACAACCCAGGTATCACTCTGCTAGGTATCTTCCCCAAGGATCTTAAGTCATCATACTACAGTGATACATGCATACCAATGTTTTATAGCAGCACAATTTGTAAGAGCAAAACCCTGAAAGCAGCCTGTATACCCATCAACAGATGATTAGATAAAGAGAATGCGGTATCTATGTATATAATGGAATAGTACTTGGCTATAAAGAATGATATATTTGAGACATTTGTAGGAAAATGGATGCACCTAGAAAATACAGTGTCAAGTGAATTAAATAAGACACAGAAACTTAAATACTATATTCTACCTCTGAATTGAGTGAGGTAAAGTGAAATAAAGAAAATGATAAAAGATAAATGGAAATGGACAAGGGGACAGGCCTCTTGTAATACAGAAGTGGTCCAAGGGAACAAGGGTGAGGTGTGAGGAAGAAGGGAAAGGGAAATAAGAGGAATAAACATGTACCATTCAGGGAACTTAATAACTCCAATTAGTGTAAACACTATATGCCATAATATGAGCTAAGATTTAAAAAAGTCACCAATTACAAAAAAGGGGATAGGAGAACCTGAAGAGGAGGTAGGAGAGGGAGGGAAAAGGAAGAGGATTAAAGAAAAGAAATAAGCTGTATTATGTAGGAGCATCCATTCCTCAAGATGATTGTGAACTGTATGAATTGCAAACATGTACTAATAAAATTTTAAAAATGTGTAAAAATGAATTCCAAAGGCTGTAATCTCATTTGTGGAAAACTATCACATTCTTGTTGGTAACTTCTTTAAAGCCTCTCTATCCCTATAGCTCAATTTTCTTAAAGGCCAGAATGCACAAAAAGTGCTACTTTTCTTGATTTATAATTTATTAGCATGAAACCAGTAATCTGCCATTCAATAAACCCACATGTTATTCTGATAGATACTGAAGTTTAAACAATTATTGCCCTGTGTTTCCTTAATACAATTCATTTAGACTTGGTAGAGATGTCAATTAACAGTTTTTAGTATAGCTGTGACATAATCAGATTTATGTTTCTCAGGTTATATATAATATGGTGGTGCAACAGTGGAAACAAGGAAATCAATTTGGCAGGTATTGAGACAAGAAAACAGGGTGTGGATAAATTTGTTTGGAAAAGAAGGGATGATGAAATCCCTGGATACATGTGCAGAACCATTCTGAAAACCTTGCATGTGAATTTTGTGGAGGAACTCCAGAAGGTTTTTTATTAGAATATATGGATGTGACACCAGTGTGCAAAATATAAATAAGAGATAGTTGCTATTATTCATTTGCTATTGTGTCTCTTCAAGATAGTCCACCCTACACTATAGGTTGTTTTTTTTTCCCATTTTTCCTACACTTACTTGGCCTAAACTCACTCTGTAGATCCTGCTTTTTTCCTAACTTTAATAAATGTGGAACATTGTCATGTTTATGTTTGTTTCATTCAATTCATTGTTCGGAAGAGAAAGAACCTAGAGACCCCCAGCATCCCAGAGCCCAGTAACATATCTGCTAAGCCAGTCAGGAGAGCAGGTAAGGCCCTTTGGACACTTTTGTTGTTGTTGTTGTGTTGTGCCCAGATTGCGAAGTCCCCAAAGACCACCAGGAAGCCATTTCCGATGCAAGCACACGAGGGTCGTTTATTCAAGCTCGAGCAGGGGCTCCCAACCGTCACCGACGCAGTGGATCAGAATTGAGAGCCCCGCATTTCAAATTAGCGGGGTTTTTACTAAAGTTACAGCAAGGTTTGGGGATTTTCCATTTAGCAATCACATGATTGGTTGGCATTTAGCAAGCATGAAGTGTATACTTCTGATTGGCTAGGCCCATTGCGGGTTGAGGAATGATTACGTATAGGTTTTACCAGGGAAAAGAGGGACAAAGGTTAGTGGCTGACTGTCAAGTACTGGCAGTCAGTAGACACAATGGCTAATGGTCACGACCATTATGTACTGATGGTCGGCACATTAACAGATTGTTTTACAAATAGGGCCCCCCCCCCAAGGTTTATTTCCTGGGCAAACAGATGGTTGAGCAATTAACTTAAGAACTTTGCTTTGTTACAGAGTGTGTCTTTTGTCCCAGAGCAAGCACATTTCAACCATTAATAATAGAGGCTAGGGGAATAGTGGCTTTTAGCAAAATGGAGTCGCTTTGGTTTCACAGTTGTTTCTCTAAAATCAACATCCATAAATATTTTTTTTTTCTTCTTTCTCTTTATCTCTCTCCTCTAAGCTGGGGGACCCAGGAGACTTTTCTCATGTCACTGAAAACTGTTTCCTGCTTTTCCCACCATGAGGGAAATGCATAGGTTCTGGTTTTTGTTTTTTTTCTCAAATGTTAAGAGGCCTACAGGCTCACCCAAAGTTTATCACTTCTTTTCTTTCTTTTGTTTTTGTTTTTGTTTTGGATACAGGGTCTCACTATGTAGCTCAGAGTGACCTTGAACTCACTATATAACCTAGGCTGGCCTCAAACTCATGGTAATTCTCTTGCCTCAGCCTCCTAAGTGCTAGAATTGCTCATGTGTGCCACCACATCTACTTTTTTCTTCTCTTTCCCATTTTCAGTCACTCTGTGAGTCAGGAAGCTTGCTTAAATATCAGCCTACACCAGTTTATTCCTTTTAATGCTTAAAATCCCATCCACACTTTTCTGTTAGATGGGCTTTTCTTTCTCACAGTGTAATTTCATCCTAGTTAATTCAATATTCTTTCATTGCCTGAATCAGCCATATGAGTTCTGCTATGTTTGTTTGCTATTTTTTTCAGCTGGCCTTATTGTCAATTGGGAAATCTTACACTTGGAAATAGGAGGTAACCTTCATTTAGAGAACATGTAGGTTTCCTCCCTGTTTTCTTTTGAATTAGGCTAGGCCCCTTCCTTGTTTCTTCTAACAAAATTTGGGTAATTAAGAAACATATGACTGATGACCTGAGCAGAACAAAATAACATCCAATAAAGCTTAACTCAAGTGACTGTCAATATACAAATGTAGAGCCATCCCTGTTCTCAGGAGTTTTTAAAGTTTTTTTCAAGAGGTTTCTGTCCCTACTGCCTCAAACCAAATAACTAAATATTTAATATCAGGGTAAATGCAAGAAATATTGTTTATCAAGTGGCTCCACCCTGCTTAAGTAGAGGCATTAAGTGGCTTAAAATGCCTAAGTGAGTCCCAGTGGGGAGGAATTCCACCTTGATCTTATGAGAGTTTCAAAGGGCCACACCTTACTTCTTAAGGAGTTAGTGGGTCACTGTATGGAGAGTAATAAGATGAAATGGTCTCATTAGGGCTCTCTTATAAGGATCCCTACATCTTCCTAGCTTCAAACCAACACAATTGTTTAGTGAATACTTGAGTCTCACAAGGGTCACCTTGTGGGCCAAAATTGGGGCTTATCCTGAATGGAGGAATCCATTTTAAGGACTTGAGACCTAGGTTTCTCTCCCTAATATAGGCCAAAATGATCCTACAAGGACAGAGATCCCTAGGCAGGGCTACAATAGGGAAGTGGATCTCAAAGGGAAAGTGAGATATACTTAAAACAGATATGGGGTAGGTAACAATGGAGACTAAGCCTTAAAGGTGCTGTTGTATGCCTCCAAGGGTCAACCTACTTGGAATACTGTTCTGTGCTCTTGAACACAAGCACTTCCCAATCACAGTGCCCTTCTGTGCTCATGCACATAAGCACAGGGCCCAATGCAAGACCAAATTCCACTGCATGAGCAGACTATGTCACCAAAGGTAAGGGCTGCCCAAACTATCATAAACTGAGACCTGCTCAACTGGAGCAGTAGACTTCCCACTCAGGGCCTCCTGCTCTGTGGAGGAGTATATTCTACATATTGCACTAAATCTTGCTTTCATTTTTCAACTTCTCTTGAATTAGAACTTTTATTTCTATACTTGTTTGAGAGTCTGGACCCAGGAATGTGTCAAGGTTGATGGTCGTGCCTTGGATGTGAGAAACCATGGGAAAACTCTTGAACCATGCTCCACCGATTCCACTTGTTTATTGCTAGGCCATATCCTTGAATAGTTGGAAATATTTGACCCTGCCAATTTAATAAAGGAATAACTTATCTGCTAAGTACTATATGATTTGTGTTCAATGTGAACTAGGAAATGGTGAGACATGGGTGTGGGATGGCAGTTTAAATTGTGAAGCTATTATTTAGTAAAATAGTTTCTGCTTAAAACATAGGATTCAGAGTGAAATCCCTTATGTTCAGGTTTTTATGATCCTTTATCTCAGGAAAAATGCCAAAACTATGGTATTTAGCATAGTTCCTGAGGAAGAAAGATATTTTTGACTTTGTTCTCAAATTCCCAACTCTCTCTTAGGGAGATATGGGTCTCTCCCATAAATTAAATGAAGATGGCCACATTGAGAGGTCTCCTCAATCCCCGCCTTCAACTCTGCAGCCCCGTAAATCAGTCCCATTCCTTTCAATACACTCAGGAACTGTAGAAGCTAGTGCCACAGAAGAAGTCATTCTTTCTCTCCTCCTTATCATGCTTCTCAAACAGGATTAAGTCCCACTAGGTCCACACTGAGTTATACAGCACAGGTCATATTTGAAGTGCTGCTTCTTATTCTTCTAACTTACAACCCATTCTTGCCCTGAGAGAGTTCCCAGGATCAGAGGGGATGACTCAAGTTCAGGTCCCCTTTTCAGTTACAGATATCCAGCAATGCAAAGAATGGCTAGGCTGAATTTTAGAGTATCCTAATAAGTTGGATTTCAAACTTTGACTCTCACTTTGACTTATCATGGCCAGATTATCCAATTCAACTTGGCCAATTGCTGTACCCCAGATGAAAGTAAAAAAACATACAAGAGGTTGAGAACTAAGAAAATGAGGAAAAATACCTTAAGGAAAGAAAATCACCCCAGAGAGGGTATTCTCCCTTCAAAAGAACCAAACTGGGACTAATACTAGTCAAGGGCTAAAAATGATGGTTGATATGATGGCTGTTCATACCATGAGGCTGAAAAGGTGTATTAAGAAATCTGTAAATTATGATAAGGTAAGTGGAGTCATAGCCCCAATGAGGAAAACCCAGTTGTCTTCCAGAGCAGATGAGTAGAAGGCTTTTGTAAATATACCAACATAGACCCATCTTTCAGGGAGGGATATTATATCATTCAGTATTTACTAGAGAAACAGATGTAACACAAGATAGACAAATATATATGAATTTACAAGATTGGCTTACAATGGCCATCCACAGAGTCAGATGAGGAAGAGTCCAGAGAGTCTGTATACACACTTGAGACTGAAGGGTTTACTCAAAGGTATGGAGCCTACTACAATATCCCATGTGAGTGCATATCAGGAGATTATGGGTCTATAATGGAAAGTTGAAGAGTCTACACCAGAAAGCTGAAGGTTTCTGTGCTGGAAGGCTGAAGATTCTGCACTGGAAGGCTGAATGACCCATGATAGAAAACAGGAGATGACAGCCAAGGCAAAGACTGGAGCTCCAATGAAGGAACAAAAGCACAGCATCGTTCCTCATTTTCACTAACATCCGGGTGATTAGGCACCCTAGTGTGGGAAGAAAGACAATAGGGTGGATCTTTTATACCCTAAGGCATGGAATTGCTGAGCTAATTTAGCTAAGCTTCCCTTAACCAAGCTTCTCAAGTTGACATAATCAATCAACCATCACAGACATCAATTCCTTTGTCATTCAGCCCCAGATATTTGACATAAGTTACAAAAATTTCAAATTGGTCCCCAGACATCTATGACTAAATTTCTGAACATAGCCCTTCCTGTGTTCAACAATCAGGATATAGAAGACGTTCAAAGTAGAAAAGTTAAAATTATAACTATCACAACTGGCAATGCTTTAAACTCACTCAAATTGCCTAAGGGAAACCCAAGGACAATCAAACCTGTTTTAAATGCAAGAAGGTGGACTCTGGGCATGCAACTGCACAAAGTCACTGTCTAGGCTCTCCTCTGCATGTGAGGTGTCCAATGTGATTGACACATGTTGCTAAAGGATTGACTGTCCCTGCTCTCAGAGAGGGGATAGGCCGGTCAAATCTCATTTCATGCTCTAAAGAGTCACAAAGGAATATACAATGGCCCTGTCCATGGACATCATCAGTTGCTGTGAGGAACCTTGTGTAAGTATGGAGGTCATGGGTGAGGCAATTCAATTACTTCATTCTGTTTTTCCTTTTCTGGAAACCTTCCTCTAGATCTATAGCCATAGTTGGGGCTACCAGTATTTCTTTCTCTGCTCCTGTACTGACACGTCTCTTTGAAGGCCAAATATTTATCCATGAGATTCTAATTGTTCCACAGTGTCCAATTCCCTTGCTAGGAAGAGATTTACTTGAAAAATTGGGGGCAATTCTCAAATTTCAGGCAATGTAAAAATGGATCTTACCCGATGGGACTCCAGATGGTGGGATGCCAGGTTTCAATGAACTAATTAGCCAATAAGTGGTTCCTGCAGCATGCTATAAAGACCCCAGCTGATTTCCTAACCAAAACCAGGATTCAATCAAAGAAGAGGCCTATAAATATCTCCAGCTTCTCATGGAGAGGTTTCTCAAATATGACATTCTATAGCTTTGTCAGCCCCCTTGGTATACTTCCATATTTAATGTAGTAAAGCCCTTAGGAGAAAATATAATCATAAAATACCTCCAACTCATTAATGAAACTGAAATCACAATCTATCATCTGGTGGGAAATCCATTTACAATTCTCTCTCGAATTTCAAGGGAATAAATTGGTTCTCAGTCTTAGATCTCAAAGATAGTTTCTTTTCTGTTCCAATCCATTCAGATTCCTAGGTTCTATTTGATTTTGAATGAAAAAAAATTCCCAATTCAAGAGAAAAACAACAGTATACTTGGACTGTTCTCCAGCAGGTATTTAGTGATAGC
This sequence comes from Heterocephalus glaber, assembly GCF_000247695.1. The sequence continues at coordinate 207,699 of NW_004624851.1, read as the reverse complement.
CATCAACTTTTTGCTCAGGCACTAGAGAAAGACTTAAGGATTCTAGAGCTAAAGCAGGGAACTATCCTACATTATGTAGATGATACTCTAGTCTGAAGCTCAACTTGTTAGTTATCCAACTAAAATACTACACAGACCCTCAAGTTTCTAGCTAAGTAGAGATACAAAATCTCAATGAAAAAAATGTATATATCTCACCAGAAATTTCAATATTTGGGATACATTCTAATTTATACAGACTACAAATATTCCTTTCTGATAATATATGCTCATGGAGCAATTAGGAAAGAAAAGGGCTTTCTAACTAATAAGTAGTCATCCATAGAACACAATCAGGAAGTTATACAATTCCTAGAGGTGGTCTATCTTCCAAAGCCGGTCACAATCATACATTTTAAGGGTCACCAAAGAGATACATCTAGAGTCTCTTTGAGGAATCAAAAAGCTGATGGAGAAAAAGAACAGCCTTACATGCACTTAGGACTCTAGCCTTATTCTCAGTCCCTGAGAAACCATTAAAACCAGTCTATACTCTCCAGGTAAATAAATGGGCCTTATCACAAGGGGGAATTAAAAAGGGTCTCTGGTGTTATTTAGAAAACAAACTAGTCCTTCCTCAAGAGACTAAGTGGAAGGCTGTAAAAACCCTTCACAATTCTTTTCATATTAAAAGAGATGCTTCATTGGAAATGGTCATTTGAATTTGTACAGGACCAGAACTAGCAGCAACCATATGACAGGCCTGCAAACCTTGGCTACTCTGTGCCTACAATAACTCTGAAAAGCCCAAACCACTTCATTTGTTAGAACCCGTACAGAGAAGAACATAACACCGCAATTATTTGCAATTTGACTTATTCACATGCCAATATGTGGGGCATTTAAACCAATATTTGTCCTAATTTAAATATATACAGGTTGGATCGAGTCCTTCCTTACCCATTCAGAAAATGCCAAGGCAGTAGGCAAGGTGTTCAAAGAGATTATTCTTGAGTTTGGACTACCCTAGTCCCTTCAGAGTGACAATCGGTCTTCTATTATCTCTCAAATTACTCAGGGGGTTGCAAAAGCTTTAGGAATAAAGTACCACCTCAATTCTACACAGAGACCTCTGTCTTCTGGATAGGGCAAGAGAGTGAACCAGAACCTAATGTGAGCTCTGGTAAAACTTTGCCAAGAAACATCTGAATCCTGGCTCCAATTAGTGCCAATATCCCTCAAGAAGCTTTGAAAGATTCCTAACTCTGGGCTGAATACAAGTCCATTTGAAATGTTATGTGGGAGGCTATTTCTATCTTTTGTTATTGTAGTAGACCAAGGGATCATGACACTCTTACAATATTTTGTTAATCTATGCCAAATACAACAGTCTATCCAGATGTATGGGAACTGAATCCTGTACCTAATGTCTGCTCTGGAGACCAAGTTCTCATAGAAACTTGGAAAGAATGGACTCCCACAAACCAATTAAAACTAAAATGGAAAGGCCTCTTTTCAGTGCTCCTTCCCACACTCACTGCAGTAAAGGTGGGAGAGATTAATAACTGGATTCACCCTCCTAGGATAAAGTGACCCCACTTGAAATGTTTTAAGAAAAAGACAACCAAATTGGGAAAAGCTACCCCTGTGAAACTCTGGATCTGAGATCTTACTTCAAAAAGCAAGATTCTAGTACTGCCCTAGATAAACAAATGGGATGTTGCTAAATCCGTGGATCTCTCAATACTTTATCTGACATTCCTTTTTCACATACTCTCTCCTCCACTGGAAGCATGGAAATATGCCTCATGTTTGGGCTCTACATCCCCAACTGTAATCGCTCATCAAACAGACAGCTCAACAGTCATGAATACTTCACTTCTTATCTTCTAACAGTTTTTTTCAACCCAGGCAATGAGCCAGAACATCTCAAGGTAGTTGAGAGAAAATAATCCAGAGTAAGTCAAGTCTACAGCAGGTTTTTGATAGGATGACCTGGATGTAACACTAGTGTGGAAAATATAACAAAGGGATAGTTGCCATTAAGCATTTTCGAGCTTTCAAGATTACAAACAGCATACTTTGGCACATGTGCTATAGATTCATCATCACTACTGTAGGATGTATTTTTAAATCCCCCCCTTTTTCTACTTTTACTCAGTCCAATCTCACTCTGCAGAGCCTGTTTTTCTTACCTTAATAAATGTGGAACATTGCCACAATTTTTTCTTTTCTCATTCAATTCTTTGTTTTGGAGAGTAAGGACCTAGAAATTCCAGCTCCTCAGATGCCATTAACATTATTGCAGTAATCCAAATTTAAAAGATTGTGGATTGGACAAAGATGTAGTAGTAGTAATATTGACATACTCTGCTTAAAGTCAATCTAATCATCCAATTCATAAATTGAAGAAATGCTTCCTATTGTATTCATCAATGTTCTTCTGATTATGTGTTGCAAATTAATATGAACAACAAAGTAACCTGCTAGATCATGCGACTGTGACATACTGAGTAAATTTTTCAACAGTAATACTATGATGTATTTTCTCAGTCTATTGCTTGTTTCATATTTATTCATTTCTGTCTCATAGTTCCAGTTTTTAAAAATTATTATTACTTCATTTTTTTCTGTTACTGGGAATTGAGCCCTGGGGCTACTGAGCTACAACCCCAAGTTTGTTTGTTTGTTTGTTTGTTTCTTTCTTTCTTTCTTTCTTTCCAGAGTTTTGCTAAGTTGCCTACACTGGCCTTCAGTTTGTGATCCTCCTGTCTCAGAATCCCAAGTAATTGTGATTACAGTTGTGCACTAACAGGCTTACCTTCTATTTCTCTTTTTGTTGACCTACCAATTTCCTATGTAATACAGCCTTTTCCAATGTAGTAATGGTTGTTTTAAGGTGATATATATGCAGCTAGGTTAAGTGTTATACTATTCTACACTACAAGCTCAGAGTAAGGAAGAAAATCTTCTTTCCTTGTGTTCTTATATGAAATTGGAGGAAAGTATTATAATTGTTCTTGTTCTCATTTTTTTTTTTACAAGAATCAGTGATGCTGAAGAACAGGGGTGCTATAAGTTTGTGGGTCTGGGTGGAGCAGATGGTCATAATTATGACTTGATGCTGATTATGTTCCATTTTGTTAGTGTAATTAGAACTACAGAGTGGATTATGGGTAACTCCCAGAATGATTGAAGTTACAAGAAAAAGTGAAAGTGATGCTGGGCAAAAGAAAAAAATTGAGATGTTTACTACTTTTTAAAATTGAGAATACTCCTCATATGTTAGCAAAATTATTCTTCAGCTTCCACTGTAGAAAAATTTTTCACTTTAGAAAGTTGTCATACTGAGTCAGGAGATTAAGATGGGGCAAACAAGACAAACAATTGAACAAATGATGTCAAAGATAATAAAAACCCTAAGAAAATGCACAGAACACAGGACCAAAAATTATCCCACAGATCCTTGGTACTTTACATAATCAGAAATCAAAATTTTCAGTTCCACTTTTGAATCTGGTGTTGTTTGCAGAACCAATCAGAAAAGTGCTATTTTCAATACTTAATTTACATCTGGCAAGAAGCCAAGTAGGGCCCTTTAAACATGGTTCCCGATCAAGTTAGTTTTTGATAAGACAGTAGTGCCAATGCCTTAATTGCAGGAGTCAAAGTTAAGCCAGTAATTTTTATTACAAATGACTTCTTCTTTTTTAATCTTTGATCTCACTGTGAGCTTGTTCACTGGCCTGGTCTCAAACTGTAGGGGATACTTCCTTTCCATTTTCAACACATCTACATCCTTCTTAGCTTTCATGTGTGTCTTATTCAATTCTTTTTTCAGGACATCAAAAACCTAGAAAGATTTTCCCCAGACCCACTCTCTGGTTACAGTACTTCCAATAAAAATTTCATTAGTATTTTTAATGGAAGTAACAATTCATACTCATTGCAATTCTATATAAAAATATTACTGATAATTAAGAGAATTATAAAAATCTGGAAAGTTATCATTGAACAGCATTTTAACATTTTAAATTTTTTAAAAAAATTTTAAAAATAATTTTATTGGTACACTTTAGGTATACAATATAATGACATTCATCATTGGAAATTTGCACCTTTACATAATCTCTCTTGTTTCTTATTTTTTCCCCATTCCCCTGCCCTCCCTTCAACCTCTCCATTCCTATGACTAGTAATCCATTTGCAATTCTATTAGTGCAATTTCTTTTTGAAAAACTACTTTAATTTTTCATGCCTATAAAGGAATTAAATTCATGTGGTTATTATTAGAATCACTTTTTTACAATAATTCAATTAATAGTCTACTTAATTTTACTTTAAAATACTAAATGTGATTTTTCAAAAATGATAATCTCTTTAGGAATATATTTATAATAGAAGAGCAAGGCTCTGATAAAACACATTTTGTTGCAGCTTTACTTCAGATTAAATATATAACTAGTAAGAATACATTATATATGACAAATTATATTATAAACATCATTTCAATGGTGCTTAAATATTTATGAAAGTCATCAGTATTTTCAAGCAGAGTAGGAAAAATAGTAGATTCACAGAAAGAAAGATTTTGATGGTAGTTTTAGCTCTGCTGCTGTGATAAGTAGGATTTCTAAAATAGACTCCAAAATGTGTTTACCTGAATCCATGAAACATCTAGATATGATAAATAACACTTCTTTTTTTTTTTAACACTTCTATAATTATGTTATGTTAAATAGCACAATTAATGTTGATATAGGGAATGTTCTTTACTCCAGCAGCCCCGATGTAATCACATGATTCCATAAAAACAGAGTGCTTTCTCTGGGGGAACAGAAGATTTAAAATATTCAAAGCATGAGAAAGACAGTGTGCTGCAGAAGCTGCTGCTGTTTTTGTAGCTGGTGCTGTTTAATGATGGAGACCATGCTTTAGGAAATATATGTGTCCTATAGGAGCAGAAAGCCAATCACAGGTAATAGCCAACAAAGAAACAACTTGAGTTTCACAGCTATGAGAAATGAATTCTGGCAACAACATAAATTAATTTGGAAGTGCATATTCCACTTGAAGATTCAAATAAGAGTCAAATAGGCTTACCTAAAGATTTCAGTCTTATAAGACCCTAACAAAACTCAGTGGAACCCTTGTCTTAGTTACTATTCTTGTTGCTGAGACAAAATACCCAACACCCAAAGTTAAAAGAGGAAAGTTTTAATGAACTCAGTTCGTAGAGGTTTCAGTCCATAATTGACTGTCTCCAAGGCAGAGTGGCATGGCAGACAGGCATCACAGAAGAGAAAACATTCATGGTGGTCAGAAGGTAGCAAAGCAATAAGGGATGACCACAGCAATTTCTATCCCTCATATACTATCCAGGCTACTTAGGGTGGGTAGCACTCACAACATTAATCCCAGTGCCCTTCATCCTAACATTGCACCATGAATCAATTTTAGCTTCACATACTCTAGATCCAACCACCTCTGCAAAAGCCCAATCTATGACTGCATGAGGCTCTGGGCAGACTTCTGGACACAAACCGTAAGAGCCCTCCTAAATTTTTTAACTACATAAAGTGTGGGAGAATGAATTAGTGCTGCTTTAAATTTCTAATTTGTTGCAGCAGCAATAGAAAATACATCTGCTCAGAAATGAAGCAAGTGAAGTTCTGCTGATCGCCATTTCCACTCCTGCTAAATAAAATAGTTTAACTACATTTACATTAGCTTATTGAATGCTCCATGGACACTGTTCCAGGACTTGAGAATACATTAATTTTAAGTGGTCAAAAGTCAACTATATTTAATAAAGACTGAGTATTCTTGCATATTTTTTAAAAATCTTATTTTTAACTGTGAGTATTCAATTCTCATTAGCATGCATATAAATCCTATGAATTTAATATTGACAAATTCTAGACTAAAATTTTTCTTTCTCAAATTATTTTTTGTAGATCATTAGAAATTAATGAGTATGCCATAGGAATATGTAAGATAACTATATTTTTTGTTTTCTGTGAAATTAAAACCACTGGCTCAAATAGTCTATCTTGTTGCCAGCAAACGTCTGCTCATATAATTTTTAATTCAAACACATATTTAAATGGTGATGAAACTGGATATTCAGTGGCTGACTCATCGTAATATATTCTGATAAAAGAGAAAGGATGTTCTCTCTCTCTCTCTCTCTCTCTCTCTATATATATATATATAGTAAACATATTGTAATGCTTATTCAGTATTTATTCTCATTTGTCTGAAGTTCTTCCAGAGAATAAGCTCAACAGAATCTCTTCTACTTCCTTTTGATCTTTAAGAATATGAATAGTTATTATTTAGATTTTAATTAAAATATTACTTTTTTGGTACTAGGATTGAACTCAGGGCCTTCACACTAATATACCAACAGAACCATCTTACAATATTTTCTACTTATAGAGAAGGTCTCTTCATCCTCCTTCCTTAGCCACTCTGAGTGCATATTTCAGGTGTAGACTGCCACATCCAATTTACTTCTAAAGAAATGTATTTCTGACCATTCAAAGGAAAACACTTGCACTCTTACAACACATTTTAATTCTCTGCAAGACACACAGCATTACCATATATATATATCTATCTATCTATAGATAGATAGATAGATAGATATTTATTGTATCGGGAATCGAACTCGGGTCCTTGCGTTTGCGAGGCAGGTGACAGAACCACTGGGCTAAATCCCCGGCCCACCTTATATATTTTTATTTGTTTCCTTCAATATTTTTCATTATTATGAAAATTGTATGAGGAAAAATTTTGTCTCTGTCTTTGTATCTGAATTACAAAATGAAACTTTAAAAGACTTTCTTTTTTTTTTAAATTAAATTCTTTTATTGGTACATCGTAGGTATACAACACAATTACATTTCTCATTAGGAATTGTACCTTTACATAATGCATCTTGGTTCTTATTTTTTCCCCATTCCTAGCCCTCCCTTCACACCCTCCACCCTTCCCTATTTACAAAGACTTTATTTCCATTTTTTCCATTTCTCATCATTTTCCCTTTCCCTTCTTTCCTTTCCCCTCCCCCTCCCACTACCCCTACCCCTTTGGACCTTTTCTTCCTATTTTACATTTTCAATTATTCATTCTAATCATTGGTACATTTTAGGTATACAATATAATGACATTCATCATTGGAAATTTGCACCTTTACATAGTCTCTCTTGGTTCTTATTTTTCACCCTTGCCCAGCCCTCCCTTCAACCCCTCCAGTCCTCCCTATTTACAAAGATTTTGTTCCTATTTTTCCATTTTCTCATATTAATTCCATTCCCTTCTATCCTTTCCCCTAGCCCTCCCACTTCCTTCCCCTTTGCCCCTTTTCTTCTTATTTCACATGACCTATTATACATTTAGTCCTTATTTACACTTTCAGTTTCTCACACCAGAGAAACTATTCAATATTTATTCATGTGTGACTTTCTTTTAAAGACAAGTGGTTTCCCTGCTGGGTATCAGCCCAAAAGAATTAAAAGAATCATACCACATCGATATATGTGCACACATGTTCATAGCTGTAGAGTTTGCAATAACTAAAACTTGGAAACAGCCCAAATGCCTATCAACTGGACATTGGATAAAGAAAATGTGTAGGTTTTTAAAAAATAAATTGGAGTACTACTCAGCCATAAAGAATGATAAATTAGAGACATTTATAGCTAAATGGATGCACATTGAGTTGATACTCTTAAGTGAAATAATAGGACACACGTGTAAATACCAAATAGTTTCTGTGGTTTGAGAAACTTAAAGTGTAAATAAGGACCAAAAGGTATAATAGATAATGTGAAATAGGAAGAAAAAGGGCAAAGGGGAAGGTGAAGTGGGAGGGATAAGGGAAAGGAAAGAAGGAAATGTAGTTAATATGAGAAAATGTAAAAAGGGAAACAAAGTCTTTGGGAATAGGGAAGGATGGAGGGGTTGAAAGGAGGGCAGGGGAATGGGGAAAAAATAAGAACCAAAATATATTATGTGGAGGTACAAATTTCCAACGATGAATGTTATTACATTGTATACCTAAAATGTACCAATAAAATTAATTTTAAAAAAAGATAAGTGGTTTCTCCAAACTTCCTCAAGCCTAGAATATAAACTGCTCCCCAACTTCTCCTCAATCCTGAGGAATGGACAAAATATACAGATCTTGGCAGCAGGAAATCAAGTCCAATTCATTCCTTTAGGCAAGCTGTGGGTCCAAGAGAGGATGGAACAAGCTTGAACATGTTCATTGTTCCATTCCATTATTCCTTCCCCCACTGTTTCCTTACTATAAATGACCTCAACACACTTATACATGATAATGTTATTGGGTAATCTCTTTATAGAAATAGCTCACCAAATAGATTGTGCTAGGTTTTGGAGTGCTCACATCTTGGTTTCCAGGTTCTTTTTATCTCAAACATAGAATTGATCAAGACAAGTGAAAAGCTGACAAAGTTTATTTGAAAAAGTAAAAGTGAAGAGTAAGAGAGAAACTGGCTCTGTAGAAAAAACTTGGGCTGAGTAGAAGAGGAAAAAATAAAAATATAAGACCAAAGTAAAAGTACACCCTGAGGAACACAGGGCAGGTACCACAAGGAAAGCCATGGTAGTGAGCACTTCATGCTGTATGTGTCCTTTTATCCCTTCCACACACTGTGCAAATCCATGAGAACTCTATATATGGGGCCTTGGGAATTATTTGGTACATGTGCCCTGTAATCTGGTCATGCTTACACTCCCAAACAGGTTTGCAATCCCCTGCCTTCCTGCCTCAGTAAAACAGTGATATTATAGACAGGCAATTTAGGTAGATTGTAGGCATCTAGGGAGGAACTGGGCCCAAGACAGAGTCAGAATAACCAGGCCTTCATTTCATAAGCAGGAGCCTGAAGTCAAGAGAGAGTTAACAAGAACCAGACAACATTTAAGTAGCATGGCAGCAAACAAGGTGATAAATGAACACTGTGAAAATTTCTGCTCCTAACTATCTGGAAAATCTATTGTTCTTTTAATAAACCACTTAGGATAGCTGCCAAGAGGCACCTGCAAACATATGCTTGCTATGTGTTTTGACTTTTCATAGGCCAATTTCCAGTTTAAGTAAGCTTGCTTTAGTCTTACAGGTTGACCTCAATTTGACATGGAGTGGTCTGAGCCCTGGTCATTTTTTTAATAAAAACTCATAGACAAAGAGTCCCCATTGCAATCCATTTGTGGTTCTCTCCCAAATATTGGGGACTATTTTTCTCTTATTAATAAGCAATCCTTTTATCTACTTCCTTTGTCCTTGATTTTATTCTTCATCTTCATAAAACACAGGCCCAGGTTACTCCATTACAGTGATTTGAGGCAAATTGGCTTCTCCAGTTCTTTAGAGAGAGCTTTAAACAAATCATTTTTTTTCATCTAAACAAAATACATGGTGTTTTTTATTTGATCAGTGTCAAGCAAATGAATCTGAGCATATGAACCCAAGTGGTCAGAAGCAGTACAAAAGACAGAAAAGCCTCTTTGCATCCCAAACTCTGGCTGTTTACTTCACTGGTATAGATTTCCTTTATAGATGTAAATTTTATTTGTGAGATGGCAAGTTTTCAGAATCTTTCCTATTTCTGCATACGTTTGCAGTTTCTTTGAATAAGCAACTCAAACTATGCCTAAAAATTATACTTGGGTTTGCATATTTTGGGTCCCATACAGATCGATGATCAGTTAAGAGCAATAACACTGGATTTATAACTAGAAACAAGAACTTTATAGAATGAATACCTGTGCATTTCCAGAAGGTGGGAATATTTTATTGGTAAAGTCGCAAAAAGCAAAACAATTTTGCCTTAAAAAGAAATGCCTACTTGTATAGTTAGAAAGAAAGGAGCTGAGTTAGTTACTCCCTTTCCTCTATTTAACTGTAAACTGCACCCAGCAGTTATTCTTGCTTCCATTATTCTAAGAGACTTAGAAAATGAAAATAACCAAAATCTAGAAGATCACTGATGCCCTAAGTGAAAACATAAGTGCCAGAGCCCTGGGGCAAAGGGAAATTCAACAGAAGGTTGCAAAAGCAGAGATATCTGGCTTTTAAATTCTAAAAGTCTGAGTTACTGGCCCTCTTTCCCTCTTTTTCTTGGTGTTACTGCTACCTTTGACTGGCATGCAGTGTTTTTCTGTTACCCAGGCACCTTTTTTGAGATGGACTGGCCCTGAGTACAACTTCCTGTGATTTTCAATAAAGGTAGCTACTTACTTCTAACTACTGGGTGTATGCTTGGCAATTCTTTCACCATCATACACAAGAACCTGAACTATTATTGGCCCATTCAACTGTACCCTTAGGATATATACCATTTTTTTGTGGAATGTCTACATCCTATAGGAAGGGCAGGAAGAAGAGGAGATTACTCATTCTAAGAAGAATATTTTGATTCTAATTCTTCATATGTGATCTTAAATGCCTAAAAGTGTTTTATATACATATATATTTTTGTTTACAGGTAGTGATAATTCCCTCCACAAGTTGTGTAACAAAAACTCTACTCTTCCCTTGCCTTTCTGTCTTTAAGTTAGCCATAAAGAAATTCTCCAACTTTACCTTGTCTGATAATAGATGATAATGCCCTCATTTCAGAAGGGGTGTTACATCACACCAACAAGGAAGAAATGTTGAAGAATATTAGTGTCCTCATCCAGTCTATTAGCATTAGTTCATACACTTTTCATATAATTATACTTCAACATTGTGTCTCTTTTTCATTATGCTTATTCAATGAGGTTTCCCCACAAACCCCAAAAGACAGTTTGGAGAGATTCCAGATACTGAATATGTGAGAATTCCTGGAGGGTGGGACAGCCAGACAAGGTATCATGGAAATTCTGTTCTCCCTTTCTCACACTGTATCCTATATAACTATTGTATTTCAGATGCACTTAGTTCATGTCCCCCCAAATAAAAGAATGAGTTCCAAAGAACAAAGAAGTTTAAGAGTAGGATAGATTTATTGTGAGATAGTTCCTGAGAAACAAGAGGGGTCCAAAATTGGTTTGCCGCAGAGGTCATTTTTCTATGGGTTTTTTATAGAGCAAAATCACCAGGTGCATACAAAATCATGAGGTGGGTACAATGTGGGTCAACTTATCAACCAATAAGATTACATGTATAGTCACTTAACTTATATTAATCCAATAGGGAAATAGGGCATGTAGCAAGGGTATATGGCTGACATCATTAACTTTGGCTTATCTATGACTTATAAAACAGAAACATTTTGGTGGAGAAATGGGTCCAAGTGTTCTGACCACCTGCCAAGGTGTCTGGTGCACATCTGGATTTAATGGACTGGGTGGCACCAATTATACTATAATCTCAAGTTTCCACTTAGGGAAGCATGCAAGTATGATCACTGGGACTTTAATCTCAAGGTCTTGCCTTCTTCACATGTGCCTCCAGGCACAGTTTTGATGTGTTCTCATCTTTTGCAGTGATTTCCTCAAAGGCCTGTCCTTATCTGATTGCCTATTAATTTCTGCCTATAATACTGTGAATCACTCCATCTGTCTTTTTTGTATTATACTGTATAGAAACTGGTAAAGAATGTGTTTTCCTGTGTTCTGTGAGCTGCTTGAGCAGATTAATGGAACCCAAGGAAGGGCTTATGAGATATCCAATTTAAAGCCAATAAGTCAGAAGCACAGTAATACAACCTAGGGCTTGCAAGTGGCATCTGAAATCCATGGAGAGAAGGAGCAGTCTCCAAGTCTGTCTCCAGGTACATAGTGTTGTAATTACATTGAATCAGAAGACAGCTGGTGTCTGCTGCAAAAACAATTGCTTGTTTGCTGATGAGGCAAGAAACCCCAACGATTTGAGGTAAAAGAAGTGATTTGTGTTGAATGAGTATAGTATGAAAAACAGAGTCTGAATTAGAATTGGTTTTTCCATCTATATCTACAGGGTTTTTTAAATATAATAATACCTTGGAGTGTTCTTCAATACCTAGAAGATACTGTGTGCTATAATAAAAAATTGTAAACATCAATTACTCTGATGCTCATAGACAAGCTATACATGAAAATAATATATGATGAGTTTTAATATATGACTTTTGTGGTGTAGCTCTTAGTAAGAATCTCTGGCTGTATTCTGCTCAAAACCTTTTTCCTGTTCCTATGTGATCTATTTTGGATTTAGATTTTCCACATCACATTCATAGATAACCCTTATTAACTTTTCATGTCAGTCAATTCACTTTCTTGAAGTGCATTTGCAAAAATTTAACCATTATTTTTTAAATTCTGAATCAAGCTATGTCATATTAAAGTTCCTTCTAGCTCACATTCTGTCTCAGCTTTCTCTGCAGGGATCAGCTTTGCTCTACTATGGCAGCTGTATTCTTTCTTCATGCTGTGAAGATAAAAACAGTTTTAACTTCCCTCCTTTTTAAGAAAAGTGTCTTATCCTGTTAGGGATTCAAAATGATATGTGTCACCACCACCCCCATTCTATGTACCCACCCATGCTGAGTCCACATACACTTTTTATTTAACACTATTTTATAGCCATAGAAGCTGTGAATTTTAACATTTAGCAACCATAAGACAAATAAAATAGCTTTGGACTTCTCTAATATAAATATACTGCTAGGGAATATGCAGACATATGTCCTTTGGGCTTTAGTTTAGTTCTTCAAATAGAGGAGAAAATGGTGGAAGTTTTTCCTTAGGTGATAGGGCCAGGAAGACCCATCATTCAAAATTGGTAAATATTCATTAGCTGGTTAGCCCAAATTCTAATAGTTAAACAAATGAAAAATTATGTGACTGGAAAGATGAAATGCTCAGGAAAGGAAACAGTATTTTCATCCATTGGATGTTAGACAGGCCAAATATGGGTGGCTTTTAGTGTAGTTTAATCAGTTCAAGAAGTTTATTTGCAAACAAAAAAAAGCCCTAAGAAACATGGAAAGGAGTTCATCTGAGAAAATTAGTGGACAAGAAAATTCAAGGACAACATAGAGTAAAAGTTCTGAAAATAGACTGCTGGGATTTGGTGGTTGTTTTGATGACTAGGTATATGCCATTTGTCAAGTGTAGTTATCTCCTCAATGCCTCAGTTTCTTTATAAATGATATAAGGAAAATATTGTACCTAATTAATTTTGCTATACTGAGAAGATAAGATATATTAATACACATGAAATTTATAGAAGTACTTGGCCCTTATTAAGTAGTCAATAAAATTAGAAGGTACAATTTTCATGATTGTAATGATCATGAGCATCATTATTTTACTACAAAAACACTAATGAAGGGATCTGCATTAATCAAGTTAGTATGTAATTTAAAATGATACTGAGCAAGATAATATGAAATCAACAGGATAGCACAAAAGCCATAATATTTAGGTTTTTGATAAAGCCTCATGTCAATGAGTAGGAATTGATTTAGTCAATGACAGACCACAAAACTGATTCATTATAAGAAAATAAAACAAATTTAGGTTTCTACATCACAAAATGTACCTAAATAAGTAGCAGATAAATCAAAGAGATAGATGTAATTAATGAAGAAAGAGCCTATACTTGAGAGAGTGCTCGCTCATTCACTTACCTAACTTACCTCCTTTTTGTTTCCAATTCCATCTCTCTTTTGCCTTTTGACTTTTTAAAACTCTGAGTTCTCCTGAGCTATTCCCTATTGCAGTTACCTTGAATCCCAGAAACAACAGTCTTAATTATTGAACAAAGACCAAAACTAACTCCATAGCTAAAATGACCTTCATGGTCTTAACAAAGCTCTGCATGGTCAGTCCTGAGATAATGACCAAAGATAACACTAAACAAGACTATGGATATACCTAGACTGCCTGGACTGGTGACCACTAAAATTCCCAACTTTTGCTTTGTTCCTTTCTTTTACCTAACCTTAAGATTACTGTAAGTACTTTTGAAGATAGATCGTAGGGCACTAGATCTCTGTCTTTTCCAGTGTGACCACTCTGAGAGTAAAGATTTTCTCCTGCCTTCACTAGTGCTCATCTCTCTGATTGGATTTCTGGAATGAGTAGCCAAGCATCTTTCATTGGGCCTGACTGTAGCCAAAAAACTTTCACCCTAACTCTTGTAACAGATCCAGATATTTGTGAATATTTATGTCTCAGCAGAGGCAGATATTTCTCTAATCGAATGTTATGGAGTCCCCAAGATCACCTTACATTTAGTTCTGACATCAATGTCAAGTTTGAGATTTCCCAAGAATACCTTCAAAATGTACAAAAGGACTTGCAGATGCCAGAAAATGCATTATATGTATGGTTATTGTTTATTATAGTGAAGGTTACTGATTGAAATAAGCAAAAGGAAAAGAGACATAGAATAACTCCAGGAGAATTTGGTATAATCTTCTCATTGTACTCTTCCAGTGAAATCATGCAGATAGTGCTAAATTTCTCCCAACAAAGATGTGTTATAAAATGTATGGAACATTGCAATATGTGGAAGGGTTTGTAAGCACTGGTGTCCAGATATTTGTTGGGACTCCAGGTCCATAAACATGGTTGACCGTCTGCATGAATCACCATTAGAGATTGAGTGGCACCACATAGCCTAATATTTCCTACCATAATCACAAAAGTAAAGACTATCTAATGTAGCCTAAGACACTGAGAGGATCAAATAGATCCAACTTTATTGAGCAGGACATTCCAAGATCTTTGAGGACATGTCAGGAATCAAAGGCAAAGATCAAACTTTCCTTTATAGCAGGTTGATCCTTTATGACAAAAAGATAGAAACTGGACATATTTAATAGCATGGAAGAAAAACATGAGGAAAAAAAATTAAAAATCCTTGCATAAGAAATAGCCAAAAAGTAGAAGTACTCCTAATATATAATAGCTTCTTATAAGAAAAATGCAAATGATACAATAATATTAAGACTAGTAAAATAAGTAATTCAATGAACTGTATGATACTTTCATTTTTTTGTTTATAATTTGTGGTACTGGGAATTGAATACAGGCCATTTTCATGGAGTTACAACCCTGAGTCTTTTTAAATTTTTACTTTGAGACAGGATCTCACTAAGTCACTAAGCCTACTCCAGGTTCAACGTTAAGATCCTTCTGCCACAGCCACTCAGAGAGCAGGAATTATAGGCAAATGTCATGTCACTCAGACAGCTGGGACCACAGGTCTGTGTCACTACACCTGGGTTACCCTTGGCTTTAAGAGTTTTTTCTCTAATTGCCTAATCCCTACACAACTCTATGAAATAGGTATATTATCATCTTTTTAAATATATGGGTAATAGGAGGAAGAGAATAAAGTTATAGAAAGATTTTCTGCATAAGTAAACAGGAAATTTACAAAAGAAGGAAAGCAAATTTCTATTGAATTGTGCAAATTGCCTTTTTTTTCCCAATTAAATTCAAATAAAAGGTTAAAAATGCATACTCACGGTGGAAATTTGATAAAGTAGTCATTTTGTACACTGCTAAAAGAATATAGTGTTTATAATATTATTGGAATGTAATTTAACAAAAATATATTAAAAAAACTTAAAAATGAACATGCCTATTAGCTCAGTAATTTCACTTGTATACATTAAGCCTGAGATAAACAGGAACATATATTTATGTACAAAGATATACTTTAAAGAATCTTGGAAAATATTTTAAAAATCTGAGGAGAACCTAATTGATTAACAGTAAAAGCCATTTGAAATGGCCATATTTTGGTAAAGTCTGCAGTTACTAAGCTAGTCTTAATAACTGGAAATACAAAGTGTTAGTCACTTTCCTCATTACTATGACAAAATGCCCAACACCCATAATTTAAATGAGGAGAGATTTATTTGGGCTCATTGTTTTTATAGTCATAGTCATCATCCAGATACAAGGCAGAAGAACATGGTGCAAGAGCCTACTCCAGAGGAAAGCTGCTCACATCACAGTGGGCAAGAAGCAGAGAGGGAAAAGAAGGAGCCAGAAAAGGGATACACCTTTCCAAGTCATGCCCCCAGTGTTCTGAATCTTCCAACCAGACCCTATCTCCTAGCAGAAAGTCAGCTATATTGCCCCCATGATTCAATCACTTTTCAAAAGCCCCACCTAAGAGTGCATGAGGACTTTGAGGGACATTTTTGCTCTAAAGTATAACACAGAACATGTACCACTTCATAAAATAGGGAAGGATACAAAATTGTATATAACTTGATGATGACAATATTGTAGTACACAGATGTAGGTACAAAAATACATAAAAAATATTTCTATGTGTGCCACAAAAATTATTGACTTGTTCATAGAATAAATTCTAGACACAAATCACCAAATGCTAACAATATCATCCTCAGGTGGTGGATTTATATGTAATAATTCAGTGTTTCATATTTTCTCCAAAATTTTTAATATAAACATATTAATTTGTGAATGAAATTAAGATATGAAGTATTTTAAAGGAAAATAATTTTTAAGCATACATGAAGTCAGTAACTTTTTAGGCTTAACAATTACTGATGACAAGAACAAAAATAATTGATTACATATAATAAAGTGGTATAAGCTATGGTATATGAAAAGATATCATTAATGAATTTATAGTTTAAAAAGAAAACCCATCATTATCATCTCTATGAATATCTTTACTTTTTAAACAAAGTTAAGGATAAAATCGCTCCTGCAGCATTCCATTTTCATTTTCTTGTATAATTACAGAACAGCACTGTTAAACTACAAATATATTTCTATATTTCAGTTCAGCCTTATATGTAAATATATTTTAAATTTTACTTATGTTTTAGGAAAATTAGAACTTTTTTTCTTTTTTTGGTACCAGGGATCGAACTCAGGACCTTGTGCTTGTGGGGCAAGTGGCGGAACCACTGAGCTAAATCCCCAGCCCAAGGAAAATTAGAACTTTTCTGAATATTATTTTGTAGCCTACATTTTTTATACAGATTATGAACATTTTCCCATATCTTGAAATATTTTTAAAATTACTGATTGGTCATGACTGCATACCATTTATATCATTAGATTCAAACATTAAAATTGTTTTATTAACTGTGTCTTGAAATTATAAGAGGCTTTATAGATCTCTTTTAAACTATACCTGAGAACAGTGAGGGCACATTTTGAATTAAGGCGGAAAGTACAAGTGAATGTTAAAACTTTTCTATGAACACATTTTCCTGTGTTGTAGGATATAGGGAAAAAACTAACCCATTAATTTTATCTTTTTGAGGCTCTCTTCCAAAACACCAATATCCCTAGATAAGCAAAAATAGAGATCACTAATTTTTCACTGTAGTTTATTTTGTATGTTTTTACCCACAATAGCCTAGCCCCGATTACCTTTGTGAATTTCAGCAAGAAAAGCAAGAAAAAAAAGAGAAAAAGAGAAAGGAAACATCTCAAGGAAAATGTCAGGAAAACTCCTTATATAATCTATTTTATTAAGGTTTATATTGTTCATCTACATTTCACACATATTTTGGTTCTCTATGGAGTAAAGTCAGGCTATGTGAAAAGATCAAAGACAGAAGGGGTATATACTGAAATGACTTATAACTATTAGTTTTGACATTTGCCTGATATGACCAGTAAAAAAAAAACCCTATAATTTGTCATCTTTCTTTTCCCAAACTATTGTGATGTTTCATGCCTTTTCTCTTTTTGAATTTGGAGAAAAATAAGATAAAATTGTTTCCTATATCTCTTCAATTTTTTTAAAGAAATAAAAGCCATTTAAAAATATTATGCAATAATATGATCCTCTTTTTGAACTTTCTAATTGAGCAAGAGATGTCCAACTAATTGGGTTAGCATAGTTCTAGGTGTGGCTGATGGGATTTACTGAAGACAGAAGACCCACCCTGGGTGTGAGTGGCACCAACCAATATTCTTGTAGCCTGAATGGAATAAAATGGAAATGAAGAAGGAAGGCTCTCTTCTGTTTCTTAGGAGGAACTCATCTTTACCATCACCTTAGAAATCCTCTCCTGGCTTCCAGCGTAGACTCTTAAGGCTTCCAGCACAAACCCTTCCACCTCCTGCTACGGACTTGTACCAGACACATCAGTGCTGGGGAGCTATATAAAAGGCAGCTGTGATCTATGTAGTCTAATAGCAATATTGGATGTCTAACAGATGGTAGTAGCTTGGATAGATGACACCAAAGAAGTTTTCTAACATAACGTCAAAATACAAGCTCCACAGAACTTATGTATAACTTAAAAGAAAAGAGAAGTATTTTATAAACAGATTATATTATGATTTTTGTATCATTAAAATTGGATTACATTTAGTTATAAGAAATACTTATGTGTCTTCCTTCCTAGAGTTTGCGCTCAGACATTTCATATACTTTATACATGCAAAATTATCTTCTCATGTTTAATATGATATCCTATAAAAAAGTGAATAGAGAATTAGACATCCTATTTCAAGGTAGAAGACCAGAAAATTCTGAAATCAGTTATCCTTCACCTACATGAAAATTAAATACATAATAAAAATGCCATGGGGCAGGGATTTAGCTCAGTGGTGCCGCCGACTGTCTCACAAGCACAAGGTCCTGAGTTTGATCCCTGGAACAAAAAAATTGCCATACTGATGAACAAAAAGTACAATCTCTGTGGAAAATAACTGAATCACCACCAACCAGAAGGAAATCTAGGGGAAGCTTATATAGACATTTGCTGTACAACTGCTGTGAGAAACAATGATGGCATAGAAAATTTATGGAATGATTATGTCACACCCAGAAAGAATATACAGCCTAAAAAAAAATCCAAGTAACACCAAACCTACAAAATACAGTCAGTAAATTGAATTAGTTACAAATTTGAATTTGTGAAAATTCAAAGAACCTTAAAATAAGGGAAGTTAATGACCCAATGAAATGAAGAAGGGAATCTTTAAAACAAAAGCAGATAGATGTGAAAACAAATAAAAACAATTGCAAATTGAAGAAATCTGACACCCGACATTCCAGTCAGGCTCCTCCAAACCACTTCCTCCCAGTACAGCTGTACCTGGTGACTCCTAATTTTATCAGCCCTGCTACTAATGGGCTCCCTGCACTTTCCAAAATCTCATCCTTGGGGAACCATTACTGCTTGTCCTCTCTCAAGCCTTGTTCTTGGCAGGTAGCCACAACCTCCTTTCACAGAACTCAACCTATCACACTATAAGAAAGCACATATTCTGTAAGAGAGTTGCTGCTTTGGTCTCTAGTGCTAGAGTAGGTCCTCTCAGGTTTGTTCTAAATAAACCTGTCCTATTGAGCTCAGACTTCCATTTCTTCTTTTCCTTTTTCCTAACACAAATCAACAATCTCAATAGATTGACTGAATAGGGAAGAAATGATATACGAAAGGCAATAAATAAAATAACTACTGAGGAATTCTTCTACAGTGTGACATGAAGAAATGAAAAGATAGGAAATAAATAAAAATGAACAGATAAGACATGACATTCAGTCCCAGAAGTTGTAATACATATATAGTAAATAATAAGATTGGAAATGATAAAACATTTGAAGAAATAATGCTCAAGAATTTTCCTGAAATATATGAAGAATATACTGTATTCCACATACGCTGTTATATTTGAAATTTCATATATATGTAACATTTAAAAATAAATTTGATGGGGCCAGGGATTTAGCTCAGTGGTTCCCCCACCTGCCTCAGAAGCACAAGGTCCCAAGTTTGATCTCTGGTACCAAAAATAAAAATAGAAAATAAATTTGAAGTTAAACATAGTAAAATTATTGTTA
>NW_004624851.1:165857-183940 GCF_000247695.1 Heterocephalus glaber | reverse complement strand
TCTTTGCAAATAGGGAAGGGTGGAGGGGGTGAAGGGAGGGCAGGGGAAGGGGAAAAAAATAAGAACCAAGAGACTCATGTAATGGTACAAGATCCCAATAATGTATGTAAATGTATTTTATACCTAAAATGTACCAATAAACTTAATGAGGAAAAAAAAGAATATTTTAGCCACACTTAGGGCAAAAATAAACTTACTGAGAATGTAAATTCATTATTTCTAAAGACTAGATGCAACAATGCTAATTGTTTTCTTCTAAGTGGAATACATGCCAGAGCACTTACAGCAGTCTTTTGATAGGAAGGAATACATTAAAAAAATACTAGTTAATCTGTGGAGAATTTGCCTATCATACAAAAATTCCTCCATTTGGTAAGGCTTTGTTATGAGCCATTCCTGACACTGCCATAATTTATCTTTTTCCTTTGCTTTTTTTTTTTCTCATTTTTCCATTTTATCATATTTGCATTTGATGTTCCTCCTGGACCTTCCCTCTGAGTATTATCTATTATTTGACTGTCCTTAAGGAGTTTTTATTCCATTTGCTTTGCAGTTTTCTTCATCATAGCTTTGATATAAATATTGTCAATATTATAGGCAGTTACAATAACACTGTTGGCAGAATGCACTGCGTGGTGTGTTGCTTCTCTGCATTATGCCTGTATTTGTGACAGTTTATACAGTTTTGGCTGCAACATTGTCAGCAATGCATTTAGCTACACATTCTAATCCCTCCCAGACAGTTGAAGACCCTTGAACATTATTTGCTCCAACAACCATAGCAACATTCAGGGTAGACTTTCCATCTTTGTCTCTTTTAAGGGATTCTGAAACAAATTTACTTTCATGCCTCTTAACCTGTGGAGCTAATTCTTCTCCAACACTATTTGCTACAGTGTAAACTTCATCAACCATGCACTGGCTGACTTTGGCTGCTTCTCCTATAGCCTGCTTGGCTATATAAAGTCCCCTAGTGACAGCTGGACTAACTTCCACTGTTTTTTCTTCTGCCTGAATCTGTTTTTGGAGATTAGAAGCACTTTTCTGGATTGCTTTGCCAGTAAATTCATCACTTTTGACTAAACCTCAACTTACCCAGGAAGCACGTGACAAACTGTTTTGAGCCACTTTCTCATTCCATTCAGGATATTGTTTTGATTTTTCTCCTGAAACTGGCTCACGGAGAATAATGTGACTCACATTAATTCTTCATTTGAAGTACCTCTAGTCTTTTTCTTATGTTTTCCTTTAAGATGCACATCCTTGTTGGCTTGGACTAATGAATGATCCATCTGACTCATGTCACACTTACTACCAGAGGCTTCTTGTCTTTTGAGGGGGATTGAACTCGGGACCTTCCACTTGCAAGACAGGTGGTGGCACCACTGAGCTAAATCCCTGGCCCCAAGTGGCTTCTTTCACTCAGTCAGAGTGATATTTTGTTCTAGGGATTTAAAATTCATTTTCTCCTTCTGCCCTATTCCAGTTGGCCTGGAATCAAAGGACAGGCATTTGTCATAATAGATCCTCAAATAATTCTCTACCATCTTCTGCTAGCTCAAAGGATAACACTATACCCCACAAAGCATAGTGCTGCTTGTAACATTGTATCAGGAAACACTAGCCTCTTACAGAACATTTGTAAACGGGAGATCGATCAGGAACCACAGCATACAACCAGTTCTAAACCTGAAGAAACTCAGGAAGGCAGTTTAGAACAATATCAAGAGAATTAAGCAAGAATTTCACAATTCGAAGGTACCCAGGATATGAAGGTGCAATAATCTCCCTAGCAGTGATACATCTTGTAAGGGTAGATTTTTATTTACAGTTTGTAAAAAACCCTACATCAATAAAAGAATTAAAGATATAAATTCAGAAGGAGAAATAAAATCATTTTATTGGAAAAGGAAGAGAAATAAGAAACAGAATCCCTTTATTGGAAAAGAGAAATTAGGAGATATTCCTTGTTGGAATAAGTTAGGGTGCCTAGAGCCTGAACTGGGAGGGAGGATCTTTGTTCTCAGCCCCTTTTATTACATAACAAGAAAAGGACTATCCCCTTTGAGAGTTGTTATAACTTGATTGCCTCTTTGGGGCTCTAAAACCACTGACTGGGCCATTGTCCCTTCTATTGCCAAAGTGTACATTCTTGGATAAGCACTTCTTTGGTCTCTTTGTGCTGTTCAGGTACTTTACAACAGAGTCCCACATTTAAGGATGAGTTAGCAAAAGGTGATATGTGCACATTTTAGTGCATCAATATGGTGAGAAAATAATAAAATATATGTAATTATTTGTGTGTGTCTAGCTGTTAGTGCATATTTTAAATACTAAATTAGTTTTTATAATATAGTCCCTCCTCCCTTCTTTTTTTTTCTTGTGTTTAATTGGAGGTGGAGGGAGGAGGGAATTGAGCCTTGGCATGAACTGAGCCAGACCAAGGCAGCCTTACCAGATCTCTGCTTGTTTTCTTAGCTACTCTCTCTTTAACAGGGGTTTAATTCTACATTTCCCAGAAACCTCACTGAGGCCTTTTAGCTTTCCATGAATGTCCCCCAACTTTCTCTATAGCAGGATTTACAAAAAGAAAATCAGCACTTTACTTGATATCAAAAATCAATTCATCTGCTTTCATCCTTAAGGTCTCAAGAGGAGTTGGCTGAGAAAGATTCCTATAGAAATCTTCTCCAACTGATGAAATTACACCAGAATCTGTTCCATAAGATACAGAGCATTGACACCCTGAGGAGGAGCTTCCGATGGACAGCTTGGAGATGGTAAGGCTACAGAAGAAATTGCAGCAATGTGTCCTGAACTTATAGTTGCAGAGTTTCCATTTATTTCATCATTCTGTGAAGGTAAGTTAAAGGACTGAAGCCCTGGAGAGTTTTCACACATATCCTTAGGTGATAATTCTGGATATAACCAGGATACCTCCTTAGGATCTTTCCATTGGGAAGTAGCAAGACCTTTCTCTAGAATTTATTATCTAGTGTATACATTCAGTAGTGTTTCTTTCATTTTCTCTTGCATCTTTATAGCAGGTTCCCATCCAGGGCCTGTGTATTGAGGCTCTGTTGATATAATGCTAATTTCCTTCAGCAAGTGACCTATTCCTTGCTTATAGTAGTTCTTTGCTTCTTCCTTCTGACTTAATTCATCTGTATTCAATCCTTCATTAGAAAATAGAAAGGTATTCTTGTATGCTTCCCTGATCATCTTAATTTCAGCGGGTTCTCCATTTTGTGGCTCTTGCTTCATTTCTGCACCTTCCAGATGTGCCAGCTCAAGCACTGCCCAAAAACCCCCAGAACCAATACAACCACCAAGGACCCACAGTTTGCAGTGGCCCACAGGCTGCCTTGCCAGGCTCACAGAGCATCCCAGCTGCAGGCCACATTAAGTGCCCTCATGCACCTAGTACTTGTTTTTTAATACAGTACGTTTTGTTAAAGTTTTAGTTCTTTTCCTAGGTTTTTGTTTTGAAATAGTCTATTGTTCCCAATTGTTCTTTTCTTTGGTAAATGTTTTTAAATATATATATTTTTAAAAGAAAAAAACATATAATGATAGGAAAGGACTGTAAGAAACATACACAAAGTGATCTATTTCCAAGACAAGCTCTTTTAGGTGGAGGACATGACTGAGGGTCAGGCATCTGAGAAGCTCTCTAAACAAAGCTAAATAGTCAATTAAATATGTAATTCTTTACGCTAACTCTGACTGGAAAAGTACTTGCAGTTATAGTTTAGTCATTTGCTTTGAAAACGCACAAATGTTTACAGAAGGAATTGACTAAGGAAGTGGGCACCAAGGCAGAAGATTTACTGCTGAGTGACCTGATGAGGAAATGAGGAAGGAACCTGCATGATAGGAGGGGGAAGGGATCTGCATGCTAGGAGTTAAATTGCTGACTAAAACCACTCTGGGGTTGCGTCAGCCAGTTTTGTTAGGCCAACACCCTCTTGCAAGATTGAAAAAATTAAAACACATTTACTGTCCCTAATCCTTGGTCTAATCTGTATATTTCACAAAATCAATGGTGAGGAGGTGCCATTCCTCACAGGACTAAACGGTCACTACCTGTGGACAAAATGCTCTTAACCCACAAAGTTCAAGATAATAAATAATCCCTATCATAATTAATAAGAAAGTTGAACATTTAGACCAGAAACTAGATAAATGTAGAAAAGAATGTTTATTTCTTGGGTTAATATTCTCCAGAAACAATCAAATTAAAGTGAAATAAAAAGTGTAAAATACAGTAATTACAGTCATGAGAAAAACCATGTACAAATATATATAACCAAAATAAATCATAAAAAGTAAATGGCACATGTTTGAGTGCCATGTTGTTTCTGTGGTGTGAGAAACCAAAAGTGGAAATAAGGACTAAAATTGGGGAGATTGGGTCAGTTGTGTCCAAAAGTTGTGGCTTTCTTCCTATTCTAGGCAAGGAAGAGTGGTCATCCCTATGTCAGGGACTGAATGAATGTTTGAGACTTTGCCTAATGTGAAAGACATCATTGGAATGGCGTTTCCTAAGTCACAGGCAAGAATCCACATAGATGACTATATGGGGGGTGTGTTTAAGAATAGCACCTTTGAAATATTGGTAGTCCTAGCATAGGATTATCTACACAAAAGACTGGATTTTAGCTTTTTACACCCACTTAATCTGGCTGTCTGAAACTTTCCCCAAATGAACTTTTTCATGCTCTGAGAAAATATCTCACAGTGATTTAGGGGTAATAGATGTAACTCACAAACCTGAAATGTAAGGATGTATTCTCTAAAATCAAAGAATGAATTCTAGGAACAATTGATGTTAAGAGTAGGAAAAATTTATTGAGAGAACAATAGCTTCTAACAGAAGCAGAATGGAGACCAGAAAATGGGTTTCCCGCCCACTGTGCTTCTCAAAGTTGTTTTATGGGACAAAGCCAGGAAGTGAGGCAGGTTCAAGGTGGGACAAAACTATAGTCAACTAGTGTGATTAAAAGTACAGTCACTCAGGTAATATTGATCCAATGAGAAATCATAAGGTGGACAAAACTATGATCAACCAATTAGACTATGGCAAGTATAGTCACTTAGGTAATAATGATTAAATGGAGATGCAAATCATGTAGTAAGTGTACAAGGATTTTTGGCCAGGGATCTTTCCTAGAAGGGATGGGTAAAATCGTGCTCCCCCACCCAGGTGACTAATACCTATTTGGAATATCAATCACTGCTATTCATAGCTAGGGGAAAAATATGGGTGTAGTATTTTCTTTTCTTTTAAAATGCTGGCCTTCAGCAAATGTGTCTTAATTGTCCTCCATGTTGGCTCCTCAAGGGATGGCCTTGTCTAACTGCCTATAATATATCTAATTAACTTACAATTAACTACAATAGTAGGACTAGTGTGGGAAATGGTAGAATTCAGCTATCTAGTTGTAAGAATAGATCACAAGAAGTTTGTTAATTAAGAGAATTAAGTCATTTCTGGGAAATTCCACAAGTCCGTTTGTTAAAAGAATGCCAGAAAACTTTGAGACCTTGTAAAAGTCTCACAGGAGAAAAACAGATTTTCCTAGTTTTCTTATTTACCATTTTCTGGGATCAGAGGACCGTGACCCAATGACTCTATGGGTGGTAAGAGAGATACGACTCACTATGCACATCTGTGATGTTTATGGTGGGCCGGTGGGCTTGATTTTTGGCTAAAGTCGTCCTGCTCTCTTGATACTATCTGATAAGAAGAGGGCTGAGGTGTGCTCTTTGATGTACAGGATTGGTGAATGGAAACAGGGGACTTGTGAATTCTCCTGTAGCTTTTATGAGTCACTTAAAGTCACTGGTTATCATCAGAGGTGAAAATCAGAAAGACAATAGCCAGAATAACTAAGCTGCTTTCCTACATGTATAAAAGCCTTGCTTCTTTCCTTTGTGATTGTTGAATAGTGCCAGAGGAATTAAACTGCTGTTCATCCCCCAGGCTGTCTCCTTTTCTTTCTTTAAAAGTCGGTGCTTTCCGGGGTCTCCGGTTTCCCTCTAGAGAAACCAAAGACACACTAGGTGCTCTTTAAACATCTATCTTACTTCTAATCTATGTAAATTTCTGGGGTGGCTATCTTATGTAAAAGACAGTAAAAAATGTATAGTACATAGTTTCAATTAAATGTTAAAGAAAACAGAAGAAAAGAAAATAGAGAAATAGGAAGTAGGAAGAAATTCTAATAATTTCCCAAATTATATATTCCGTGGTTTCAAAAATATTTTAATATACATGCAAATGTTTCATTTACACCACTAGGCCTTCTTAGTACATTGAAAAGAAAGTTTTATGCTATTATCTGTTTCTTTTTTGTAAGAGTCTTTTTTTTGGTCTATGATTTGTACTCTTAACATTTTGAACATTCTTTTAAGATTATAGTGCACAGTTTACTAACTAATGTTATTCTTTTATTAATTTGTTGTGAAATTTTGCTTTATCTTTTGGTAGAAGTAAGAAAACTTTAAAAAAATATTTTCTTTATTAATATATACTTTTATTACATTGAAATAAAAATTTTAAAAAAGTAAATGGAGAAAACATGAGACTATTGAATACCAGTGCCCAGAGAGATCTATCACCAAAGATCCCACATTGTGATAACCCAAATACATACACTTTTTTAATATTTAAAAATAAGTCAAATTTGATAGAGCCCAGACAGGGATACTGATAGTTCCAATGAGCACACCTGCCATCTTAGAGAAACATAGGTTTCATTTTACTTAGGTCACAAAGGACATGTCAATAGGTCACAGAGGACAAGTCAGCAGGTCACAGGCAGTCCCCTGAGGACATGTCAGCAAGTTACAGAGAACATATCAACAAGCCACAGCCTACTGTTTCTCTGACCCACCCCCTCAAAATCCTGCCAAAAAATTATTTTTGAAAAGCCTCTTAGCCTGTAAGAGTCACCTTCTCTGTTCTACTCACACAGAAAATCCCCCTCAGGTTTAGCTACAAAGCTGCTTGGACAGTTGAGTTTTTACTCCTTCTTTTCCACTCATCTGGTGCCAAAACCTGTGAAAAGAAACTGAGAGCTGTGGCTTTTTTGGAAACTAGGAAGCAATAGGCAGTGGCAGCTCATCCCTAGCTTATTCCTAGATCCTGAGAGCATCCTGTTCTTGTCTTGTTTCTTCTAATTTCCAAGGATTTGGTTGCATAGGCTTGACTGCCCTCTGTGGTGAGACTGAGAGGCTCTGGCCAATTCTACATTTTGGTGAGCCCTAAAACCCCCCAGAGGCAACTTTCAAACCTGAACCACCTGACTGGGTAACCAACTCTCCCTTCTCTTCCTCAAAATTCTCCCTTTTTGTGAACTCCAGTTCTGGGACCATCCTGCCAGACCTCAAACCAGACATCCACCCCCAGCTGCTAATTCATTGCCACACCTGAGAGGGTAAGATTCTGGCACTGATATAGGAGAAATGATATAATTCCCAACCTAGTAGATATCAGATACACTGTTTGTGTTCTACAAAATCAAAAAAATGAATTCTATGGAACAATGGAGTTTAAGAGTGGGAAAAATTTATTGAGAGAGCTAGCTCCCGAGAGACAGGAGGGGACCAGAAAGTGGGTTATCAACCCACATCGTAGAGGAAAATTTACAGAGCAAAATCATGAGGTGGGTACAATGTGGTTCAAAACCATGATCAACCAATAAGATTAAAAGTATAGTTGTTTAGTTAATATTGATCCAGTGGGAAAGTAGGTCATGTAGTAAGTGTACATGGAAAGAACAAGGACCTTTTTAGGAGGGGATGGATCAGTAGGTCCTGGTCACCTACCTGGGTGACTGATGTCTATCTAGATTTTTTTGGATTAGATGATAACAATTATAGTATAATCTTCAATCTATTGCTTATCCTCTGGGGAGTCATGTAGGCCTGGTCATTTCATTTTTATTTTGAAGCCTGGTGTTTGACAAATGTACCTCTAGCCACAGCTGAAATGTGGTTTCATTTTCTGCAATGGCTTCCTTGAGGTTCTAATCATGTCTCACTACCTATATTTCTGCCCAACTGAACTGTCTATAATAGCCCAATCAACTTTCCCTTGGCCCACAGAGAAAGCCAATTCATCATCCCTTTATTTCCTTCCTAACCCATTTTCCTTCCTCCTCATTCTCTGTTAGAGAACACCACAAAAAAGGGACCTCTTGCATTCTGCACTCTTGCACTTCTTCAATTACCTCAACCATGACCACAACCCTGGTAGTGGTGCTCATAAACTGTCCACCAAATATGCTCCCTTTTGTCATCAGTAAATGTGGACAAGAGAATAAGTGAAATATCCCCCTCCCTTCTTTGAGTAGTCCTCCTCT
The DNA here is from genome assembly GCF_000247695.1 of Heterocephalus glaber. The sequence goes on along the minus strand of NW_004624851.1, from coordinate 175,571 downwards.
CCTCCAAAATCCATTAGCCCACCTGCCTCCTGTGGTGCAGGCCCCTCCTCAAACCACTCCCCTTTCTCCCCCTCAGACTTGTTCTCACTTTCTTTCTTCTCAGGCATTACCTCCCCAGAAAACTTATCATCCTATTCATACCTTTATTAGGTAGTACGTGTTGATGAGCCAGTTAGCATTCACGTTGCTTTCTTAATTACAAGTCTAGAATGTTTCTAACAAAGAACTAGTTCCTTCTCAGAAAATCTTGTTTAATTCAGAAAAGAATTCCTCCCACTCACTCAAATATATGCCCTCACTTCAGAAGATATTTACCTTATTCTCTTGTTCACCATTACTGTGTAAGTACTACATGCTAACTGATTGCACCAATGGAGCTCCTGCCCACCATTACTGATAATTAAAGGGAGAGTATTTGGTGGGTGGCTGAAAACCAGACTGATGTGCTCCACCATTAACACCCTGGCAGGCATGCTTCTCAGGCAACCTGAGTGGTTCCTAGGGCAGAACCATGAGGCTTTCAGTGGACATATCAACTTAGAGACTCTGGTAGGATGGACCATGATCATAAGATCATTTGATTCCTGGCAGGAATGGAAAAAAATAAAAAGCAAACACAGCAACTATGAGCACCCAGGGGTCAAAAATAAAACCCTAGTCCTATATATGAACTGGCTTTCAGAGGCCATGATTAAATATACACACACACACCCTAAGTCTCCTGAAGATCTAATGCTTCTACACCTCCAGTTCATCTAACAGTCTTATCCAGACATCTATGAAAAGCTCCACAAATTTTAAATGGACCCCAAAGACCACAGAAGGAGCTTATCAACTTTGCATTTAAAGTTTTCAACAACCAAGATGAGAAACAGAGAACTCTAAAAGAAAAACAGACTAAAGCTAAATATCAAACCTGGTCTCCCTACTTTGACTCCCAGCTGAAAAATCTGCCAAAGGCTCCACCTCACATGCACCTGGCAACTATTTTCACTGCAACAATCCAGGACACTGCACAAAAGCTTGTCCTAATCCAATGCTTCCTACAAAGCTGTGTCTGAACTGAAGACAGTGGGGTCCCTGGAAAATGGATTGCCCTCTGGGAAACTGCCTTCCCCTGATTTCTCTCCCCTCCAGGCAACCTGATAAATCTGGAAAAGACCTGGTAGCTCTCATGGCCTTATATTCAGCTGCCAATTGACGTGACTTGGTTCCAAAAGCTCTCTCCATGACATCATGAATGGATCCATGGGTAAAAATGGTGGTGACCAAAACAGATTTCCTTTCTTATTCACTCAGGCTCCAGCTTCCCTGTTTTTATTGAATATTTGGGACATCTGTTCCCTCCTCTATTTGGGTTGTTACAATGAAAAGCCCAATAGAAACACCAGCCAAAACTCCATCCTTGTACTGTTCTTTAGGACATAGAAGTTTCACTCACACTTTCTCCCATGCAACTTTTGGGAAGAGATATCCTCCATCACATGGTGGCACCTATTATCTCCCTTCCTTCTGAGCCCTTTCTTATCCTACCAATCATACCCCATTATGATACTTTCCCTTCTGAGGTGATCCAACTCATCAAATCACAGGTTGACCCTATTCTTTGGGACAAAAAAATACCCTTCTATAGCCTTATACCATAAGCCCTTCAAAATAGCCCTGAGGGGCCCTACTTGAGCTGTCATAATCAAACAATACTCCCTTAGCCTCAATGGCCATCTTGGCTTTCAGATCATTATCAACCACCTTCTTAAAGCCCAAATTCTCATCCTTACCCACTCCCTCCCACAACATCCTCCTCCTTCCTGTAAAAAACAATGATGTATCCTTCTGATTAGTTCAAGACCTTTGAAAGATTAACAAAGCTATTGTTCCCACTAACCTATTGGCCCCCAACCCCTATACCCTCCTCTCTCATACCCATTCCAGTACTAAATAATTTGCTGTTATGGACCTCAAAAACATCTTCTTTACTCTTAGACTCAGCCCTGATTTCCAAACACTTTTTGCCTTTACTTGGACAGATCCCACCACATCTCCATTCACCAAACAACTGACATGGACAGTTTTTCCCCTGAGATTTCAGGGTAGCCCCTGCTTCTTTGGCCAACCATTATAAAAGGACCTCTAATCCCTCACACTTGCTTCCAGATGCCTGCTTCAATATCTTTATGACCTTTTCCTTTGCAGCCCCTCACTATTTCCTACACTATCTCCTTTCTTAAAATCTTGGAAGGAAAGACATATTTTGTCTCAGGACACAAAGCCCAGCTTGTATAATGAGAGGTCACTTACCTTGGTCTTCACCTCACCCCTACCATTTGCTGCACACCACCCTCCGAAAAAAACAAAAAACAAAAACAAAAACAGAAGACTATAAATAATCTTGCTTTCCACACCACAAAATAAAATCTTTTTTTTCCTTCCTGAGACTTCTTAGCTATTTTAGACTTTGTATCTCAAATTTCTCACTCATTGCAAAACCCCTTTATGAGGTTTGCCATGTGGATCACTGAGAAAGAATGCCAGAAACAGACTTAATTGCCATTTCCTTTTGGGCCTGCAAGGTGCCACTCCTTGAAGCTCCTGCTTTGGCCTTACCAAATCCTAATGAATCTTTCTTTCTATTTCTATCCAGCAAAAAAGAAAAAGCATTATGGCTACTTGCATAGCTGGATGGAGACTCTCTCTAGACTGTTACCTATTTATTCAAACAGCTCAACCTTGTAATAAAAGGTTGGCCACTCTATTTAGAGGTCTTACCATCTCCACTCCTTACCCCCAAGGCCCAAAAGATTACTCTTCACCAGCCTTTACAGGTACACTCTTCACACAACTTCTCCAACTTTCTTGGACATTGTGCTTTAACTGTTCTCTCTTTGGCCTGAGTTCAAGTCCTATACTGTCAGCTCTTACATTCTTGGTTACCTTATGCCACTTGTCTGTCTTAAACCCTGCCAACCTCCTCCCAATACCTGACTCCCCAGACTCCAACTCCCCCCAACATGAGTGCACTGAGCTCCTTGATTTTACAATCACCTGCTTCCATCACATAAACTTGGAACATAATCTAGGGTCCCCTGACTTATTTATTGATGAAAGCACTTCAAAGATTGCCCCTTCCCAGGGGTATGCCACCATTGAAGGCCATCATGATAGTCAATCTTCCTACCCTCCATTAGAAGTAATCAAGGCAGCAATCCTCCCGACAGGGACAACTTCATAGCTGGAGGAACTCATTGCATCACTACAGTACTCACTCTGATAAAAGATAAAACCATCAACAATTACACAGACTCTAAATATGTGTGTAATTTCCTACACTCAAATGCCCAAATCTGGTATAAAAGGGGATTTCTAACTGTAAAAATACTCCTATACAAAATGGTCCCTAATTCAAGACCTTCTAGAGATGACTCTTCTTCCCCATAGAGGTGCTATCTTTCATTGCAAGGGCCATCAAAGTTCTAACTCACAGGATAAACATTTCAGACATATCATTTGTGGAAATAACAAGGCTGATAGAGTAGCAAAAGAGGCAGCTACCAACTCACTCTCCATTCTATGCTTCTTGTTTCCTCTTATACCTTTCTACTCACTCCAAGAAATAACTCTACTCAAAGAACGGGGAACATAACAAAAGGAACAGTGGTGGTTTCTTCATGAAAAATTGGCCCTTCTTGAAAGCTTGAAAAACAAATAACTTTTATTTTTCCATGGCCAGTTCTATGTTGATTCATTTCCTGTGTTCCAGTTCCCACTGGCTCATATAAATCACACTCAATAGTTTTAGGACCTCCCTACAAAAGATTATTACCACCGTTCCATATGCCAAACCGTCAACCCCCAGAGCAACCTCAGATCTCTTCCCTTCCACATACATCAATTTCAGGGATTGCTCCAGGCACTAACTGGTAAATAGATTTTACTCATATACCTCCAGTGAAAAAGCAAAGATACCACCTTGTCCTAATTGATACATTCTCCAGATGGATAGAGGTCTTTCCTACACCAAACAACAGATATTCCACTGTAGCACATATCCTGCTGAAGTCATCCCCCACTATGGATTCCCATCCAAATTGATAATGGACCTTAATTCACCTCACAGATCTCCTAACAGGTAGCCTCCTCTGTAAATATAACCTAGAAGTTCCACATCTCATATGAACCCAAATACTCAAGTAAGGTCAAAAAGGTTAATTACCTTCTTAAACAAAGCCTAACCAAGATTTCCCTCCAGGTCCACTTTGACCAGACTAAACTCTATGCTTAGCCCTTTTCAAATCAGGTCTCTTTCTCACAATCCTCTTATGCTCAGCCACTTTTTGATTCTATATGGAAGACTCCTCAGTGCCTTTACATTTCCTACCTCCAATTCAAAGCTATCCTTTTCTCATTCAAATTCCTTACTTAACACCCTTAGGCATTTCATTTAGAACTATGCTGACTCCATCCTACCAAAACTTTCCAAAACCCAAACACCCTCACTCCTCCATCACTACAACCTGGAGACTAAGTATATATAATGCCTGCCAACCTCTCTCAGGGATTAAAACTAAAATGGAAAGGCCCTTTCAAATAATCTGACCACATCAACAGTGGTAAAATTAAAAAATCATTCCTCCTGGGTCCACTTCTCCTCTCTAAAAGAGGCTCTCCTTTTCCAGTACACATCAAATGGACCCACATTCCTGAAGATAACCATGGTGCCTCCTGTGACTGAAGAGATCAAAGATACAAACACATAGCCCCATGAGTCTCTCTCTTCATGACTTTTCTCATTTCTGGATGATACTATTAGAAGGATTCCCCCTTTATTTGCCCTCTACCTCCCTAGACAACACCATCCAAGACCTGTTGCTACAAGGAACACCCTCAGACTTCTCCTCAGGATAAATCACTACCTTTACTTTCTATGTTCTCTTGCTCCAATCCTTTCTTTCTCAATATCACTCATCCTCTTAATCCCTAACACTACAACACAGACCACCTTTCCTAGATACCTCAGTCATGACTAAAATTATCCAATCCTTCAACAGATTCATTCAACTACCATGCTGGGTCTGCCTCCAAATTTCCCAGATAGCAGATCCAGTAATACTTTCTCCCCTAGAAACATGGATAAACACTTCTACAGGGCTACACTCCACCAAGACTGCCAGACTGAGGAGCACAGCCCTAGTTGAAGGATCTGACATCAGACTCCCACAAGGCACTAAAAGGCTCACCAACTGCCATACCAGGCCACAACAAATTTCTTCCAAAATGGATTCCATCTAACCCAGACTTCGCCTCTGTGCATATCTCAAACCAAACAAGATCACTTTACCCCAGTCAGTGCTTTCAACTCCTCCTTCTGCAAAGCTACTATCCATCTCTTCCCACTATTTGATCACTATAACTTTAACCATCTGGGAACTCTTTCATGGGTACTTGTGTACACTTCCTTTCAGGGCAGTCTAAACACCACCACATCTGAATATTGCCAAGTCAGAGGAAAGGACCACCTTAAAAGAATCGCCTAGGGCTGAGGATTTATCTCAGTGGTGCTGGTGCCTGCCTCACAAGCACAAGGTCCTGAGTTCTATCCCCAGTAACAACAAAAAAAAAGAATCCTCTAGCCCATGGAGGTATCCAAAAATGGAACTACCTTAATACATCTGACAGCAGAGTCTTCCTAAACCAAAATTTTTCTCTTAACTAAGAGGGCCCTGCAGCATTACAACCAGCCTCATCGTTTTCTCCCTTGATAGCTGCAACTTGTAGTTCCTTCTTCTATATATAGATAGCACAAATATGAGGCAGTCTTACATTTTCTTTCTAACCCACCCCCAGACTTCCTCCTTCTGTCACAATTTGATCTCATGAGTTGCTTTTTCCTAAAAATGAGCATCTTCTGAGTGTGTGGAGACAAAGCATACTTGTGCTTACCAACTGGACCAGAACCTGTTCATTAGGCATCTTCACTAACACACTTTCCTTAGCAACATCTAATCTACCCATTCCTATCTCCCTCATAACCCATATCAGGGCACAACCCACCATACAGCTTGTCCCCTTAATGGCCACCCTGGGAATAATAACAGGGACTGGAATGGGTATTGGGGCCCTAGGAGTCTCTCATTCAGAGTTCATCAGGCTGTTAAAAGAACTCACAGAAGGACTCAAACAAATCTCCAACCAACTGGGACACTTGCAAGAGCAAGTAGACTCCCTGGCTTCAGTCATCCTCCAAAACTGCAGAGGCCTTGATCTGACAGCATCAAAGGGCAGTATTTGTGCTCTACTCTAAGAAAAATGTTGATTTTAAGCCAAAGATCCAGTCTTGTCAGAGATTTAGCAAAGTGCCTTTGTGAACAGGCTTCCAATCTCCTGGAAGGCTCTTCCAATGATCTGTTTCCCCTTCCTCTTCATTGACTCTTACCCTTCCTGGCCCCCTTAATGCTTATTACTCTTTTTTCTTTTCATCCCTGAATAATTAATCTATTCCAGAGATTTTTTTTTTTTTTTTTTTTAGGAATGAATAACACCCATCACTGGGCAACTACTTGAGAACACCTCCAAATACCCTTTTTTCTCCAAAAGATTTTTTTAAAACCCCAAACAAAAAACAAAATAAACAAACAAACAAACCAAAAAAAATACTGTTCATTTCCCTCTCTCAGCAGGAAGTAGCCAAGAAAAGAACAATGCCAGGAATGATAGAGCCCAGATAAGGATACTATCAGTTCAAATGAACCACCTGCCATCTTAGAAAAATGTAGGTTTAATTTTACTTAGATCACAGAGGACATGTCAGTAGCTTACAGAGGACACATTAGCAAGTCACAAGTACACCATTTCTCTGATATATCCCTTCAAAAGCCCACCAAAACACTGTATAAAAAAAGCCTCTTAGCCTGTAATACTTTCTCTATTCTTCTCACACAGAGAGGTTCCTTTCAAGTTTAACAATAAACCTGCTTGGACTGTAGAGTTTGCATCCCTTGTTTCCCACTAAAATCTTAATTTACCACTGAATGTATCATAGCATACATATGTCAGGATTATGCCTATCTTTTCCTCTGACCTACTTTTTTGTTTTTGTTAGATATGATGTATAGATCAGCAATTGATCAATTTTTTTTCTGAAAAGGGCCAGATAATAAAATATTTAGGCATAATGATTCACAGTCTCCCTTGCAACTACTTTATCTATACTTTTGAAGAGATGAAGAAATCATAGACATAGACATTTAAACATGACTTTTTCTATAAAACTTTATTTCCAAATGTTTGTGTGCTAGATTTATCCAACAAGCTATTGTCAATCTCTGCTATAATGCATTTGAGTTTCTCTCTTTTTAAGAAACATAAATTTCAAAAGTTCCTCAATTCATATTAAATTAAGCCTGAACTACTGAGAATGGTATTCATGGTACACTACATTCTGTTTCAAACCTCATTCCAATCTTTTTCTCTAGTGTACTCCGTCCCTCACTTCACTCTCTACTGCAGTGAAAAATATATATATATATGAGCTATTTTTAATTATTGTTTTCCTACAAATATTTCCTGAACTTTTATTTAATTCATCCATTCTGTCATTCCTTTTGAAAATATTTATTGACCAATATTTTTGTGCCAGGTGCTTGCTTCCAGGAAAAAGGTAGCATTGTTCCTTCTTTCTAAAAGATTACATTCTAGGATGTATATATATAATATTATATAATATATATTATATATATATTTTTTGAAGCAATTATAATATCATATGCCAAGTTCTGTTCATAGGCTCATATGCCAAGTTCTGTTCATAGGCTCATATGCCAAGTTCTGTTCATAGGTTCATATGCCAAGTTCTGATCATAGGGTACTGTGAAAACTCATAGGTAGAGCTACCACCTATTAATGGATACTAATTATTTGAAAGTGAACAAAATATGCTATGGCACATGTGGAAATACTGTGGCAAAAAAATTTGATTCTTTTAAAAACAAGAGTCCTTCATTATTTTATTATGTGATCAGATAGAATAAAATGTTCAACTTATCAACAGTTTTAAGCCAAACAAGGCTATAAATGCATATATGTTTTGTTAATAAAAATTCATTTATATGTGTTGTTCTTTTGAGCTTTTGTTACCTTTTCAAAATAGATCGAGGTAAGTTATTTTTCTTCAATATCTGCTAAATTCGATCACATCTAAAGCCACTATACATAATTTATGGAAAATCCAATGACTTAAATGGTATAAAACTCTTTAATGCAGCTCTTTCCTAAACTATAGCTTTACTAAAAAACTCTATAGCTAGCTTTGCTATACTCTACATGACTTCTGTGCACATCAAGAGCATGTTGTTTACTCTGTATCATCTTTTGTGAGAATTTCAGTATAACATTTTGTGATGTTAACCTGAGTCTTAAAATGGTATTCTCTCAGTTTATATAACAAGCCCCAGATGTCTTGACTTATTTCAATTTCACAGCTACTTTCTTAAGAGAGTATATTAAACCCAAAGAATCCCTCAATGGAATCAGAAATCAATGAAGTTCACAAGTAGAACTATTGTAGACAGCTATGTTAGTTAGATATATTACAGGCAGTTAGGCAAAGCCAGGCCCTTCAGGGAGTCAGTACAGAAGAGAATTGTGGCCCATTTACTGAAGGTCAGGATTCCAAAAAAAGCTACTACATTCACAAACTTTTCCCCCACAGGGATGAACACCAGTGATTGATATTCTAAATAGGTATCCTTCATCTGGTGGGGGGACCAAATCCTCCATAGCCCATTTCTTCCCAGAAATCCTATTAGTTCACTTACTACATGACTTTCTTCCCCATTTGATCCACAAGTAATCAATATTACCTAAGTGACTATACTTGTACTCTAGTTTTGACCTTAGTTTTGTCCCACCTCATACTCACCCTGTGATTTCCCATTGGATTAATATTACCTAATAAATTATACTTTTAGCCTTTGTAGTTGACTGTAGTTTTGCCCCTCATTGAACCCACTTCACCTCGTGGCTTTGCCCCAAACACCCCTGAGAAGTAGATTTTGTGGGCTAGCCACTTTCCAAGTGTCCTCTCCTGTCTCTCTTAGGCAGGAGCTGTCTTTCCCTCAAATATTCTCTACTCTTAACCTTTGTTGTTTTTAGAATTCATTCTTCAATTTTAGAGAAAATGAATTTGGCCTTTTGTATATCTAGCAGGTTGGGAATTATACTAGTTCCCTTACATTATTTGGATTATTTGAAGGTCCTATATCATACACCCTATATCAGAACAACATTACTGTAGTTGCCAATTATATTTCATCTTGAATGACTCTTTGAGTTGCAACCAAATTTTTTTCCATTTAGTTTATTGATACGTTTTAGGTATACAATACAGTTACATTCATCATTGGGTTCTGGTACCTTTACATGATGTTACTTGGTTCTTATTTTTTACCCATTCTGCTGCCCTCCCTTCAACCCCTCCATCCTTCAATATTTACAAAGACTTTGTTTCCGTGTTTTTCCTTTTCTCATATATTTTCTTTTCCCTTCTTTCTTTTCCCCTTCCCCTCTCACTTCCCCTATTCCTTAAAACATTTTCTTCCTATTTCACAATATCAATTATACATTTTGATTCTTATTTATACTTTTAGTTTTTCACACTAGAGAAACTATTCGGTATTTACACATGTGTGTCCTATTTATTTCACTTAAGAGTATGGCCTC
>NW_004624851.1:144445-155370 GCF_000247695.1 Heterocephalus glaber | reverse complement strand
ATTTAAAGAGCTACATAAAACATAAAAATGTCCATATTGATGCAGTACTAAGTAATCTATGCAATGCTTAAATCAGATTAATTTTACTCCCTCAAATATTTATCATTTCATAATGGTAAATACTTTCAATATACTAACATTCATCTTTATAAAATACAAATTAGTGTTATCTATAATTATCCCACTATGTGTCAGCACACCAGAATTTCTTACTCCTAACTACAAGTGAATAACTATTTTTCAACTTTTATTCATTCTTCTGTTCTCCCTATTATTCCTTGAATTTAGAAATCACTATTCTACTCTCAATTTTGATGAAACCAATTTTTTTAGATTCTACATATGTGTGAAAACCATGTGGTACTTCTTGTTATGTACATAGATTATTTCAGTTATCTCCAGTTCCATTTATGTCATCAAAAATGATAGAATCTCATTCATTTGTTGACTGCACAGTATTTCATTGTGTGAATGCATGAAAGGAACATCCTAGTGGGACTGGTTTTAAATACAAATCACACTTTTTTTTTCTTTTTGGTACTGGGAATCAAACTCAGGGGCTCACACTTGTAAGGCAGGTGCTGTGCCTATGAGCTACATTCTTAGCTCATTACAATTTTAAACATTCGAGAAAACAACACACCTTTACTATAATGTGTATGTTGGTGTGAATTCTTTGAGGTATTTTAGTACATTTATATTATCTTAAATGTCCAAACTTACAGAGTACTTAAAATACATATAAGTAGAATTATCATCAAAAGTAGTATTCAAATGTGACATTTTGAGAGAATGAAAAGAAAGCAAATTAAGCATAATGGTAGGAAAAATGCAAAATTAGAAGTGCCACAGGCAAATTGAGACACATGTTTACTATAACTATTGCATAATTTCTAAATCACAATAACGAGAAGGATGACTAGAAGGAATAGTTCATTTTTAGGTCCCTAACAAGCAGATTATAAGGTAATTGTGGTTGGAAGTCAGATCTGAGATATTCATTGTACCCACAGTGTCTATATGACAAATAAAAACATATTTACATTAACATATTTAAAATTCTTCATTGCTCTATTGTTGTGGGAAATGTGAACTGCAGAAAGACCAAAAGTCCTTTAAAGATGTGCAGGAAAACCAAGGCTTTATTGACTGGCCAGCCCAGAGAAGTTTGCACCTCAAAAACCTGGGCCCCAAGTGTAGGAAGAGGGGAGGTTTTATACAGTAGCTTAAATTGGGGCATGCTAGGAGTGAGTGAAGTGGAATTTTACAGAAGCAGAAGTTTTTAGAAGATGAGCAGATTTCTTGAGGTTAGGGTCTTTTTGAGTATATAACCAGAAGTTTAAATCTGAGGCTAAAATAACAGGATATAGCTACTACACAAAAACAGGATACAGCTAGTGATGTTCTGTGGTTACACACATAGTGCTTGTATTTAAGTACAAGACATCAACTCTTGGGAGAGGCCATGGGCCTATGTGTTTCTGGGTAGGCTGAAGCAAGGTAAGGATCTGGAGTCTTTATGGATTAAAGGTTTAATTTTCTTTATTACTATGAATTACTGATATTGTTTTCCATTCTTAAAAAGGAAACTGCAAAATATGTTAAGCAACTTTCTCAAGCCTGAACAACACATTCACATATCTCATCTTCTCTCCCACTTTTATTCTCATGTTTTTAAGTCTCTGATTGTCTCTACCATTTTGATGCTTTATGCTTCCATTCTCCATTCTCTCTTTTTCCCTTAGACTTCTGTGACATTTCTTATTTGTTCCATTTTACCATTTCTCATTTAATCTCATATGTTTTTCTTTCATAGTATATCAAATTTAGTGAAAAAGTATTACTATTTTTTAAAAAGTTTAAACAACTGGATTTAATGTTTTTAAAGGGTTTTCTAGTTCTAAATATTTTAGCAAATATAAAGTAGTGAGTGCTATGTCCAAGAACCTGTCATAAAATGTAATGCAGAAGAAATTGGCCCATTCAGCATGGTATAAAAATTCCTCAAAAAACTAAAACTAAAAATCCGATTTGATCCAGCTATTCTCCTTTCAGTTATCTTTCCAAAAGATAACTTTTATATCCCCATAACTTTTATATAACTTTTGTATGATAGATGTATCCCCATATTTGTAGCAGCACAACTCATAATAGGTAAATCTTGGAAGCAGCCTACATGCCCATCAACTGATAAAATGATAAAAAATAATATTTATATATAGTAGGGTACTACTCGGCCATAAAGAAGGATAAATTTGAGTCATTTGTAGGAAAATGGATGCATCTTGAGACCATAATGATAAGTATTAAATAAACCAGACACACAAACTTAAATATCACATGGTTTCTCTAATATGAGAAACCCAAAGTATAAATAAATTAAATAACAAAATAAAAGATAATAGAAAATAGGAAGATAGATCTTTTGCAAAAAGTGAACCGGGAGAACGAGGGAGGGGGAGAAAGTAGAGGGGAAGTGTATAAAAAAAGAATTAAGATGTGTTATATACACATACCAACTCCCCATGATGTATTTAATCATTATGTACTGCAAACATGTACTAATACAATTTTTTAAAAGGAGATAAAAAGAAAATAAAAATAAAACATATAGTCTTGAAAATGAGAATGGGTAGGACAGTGCTCAAGTACAAGGAATATACAGCTTAATATGTGAATGATAAATACTTCAATCACAAAGAAATAAAGTTCAATGTTATATGACATTGTTCATTAGTATAGAGATATTGCCTGAAGTTAAATTCCTGGTATATGCCTGTTTAAAATTATTGATGGAGATATTGCTGGAACTCTTCAGAGTTACCAAGTTCTTTGAAACTACATGTTTACTTGTCTTTTTCTCCTACCAAAGCAGTTTTAATCCAAGGATGCATAGATGGATAGAAGTGTGTGATGAAACTTTCAAAAATTTTATGTAACATTTTATTTATTTAACATAAATTCATTCACTGGGGAGAGATACCATAACCTTCACTATATTATCAAAAGTGGTCATGTGCTATAAGAAGTACCTCCACTATAATTTGACTTTATTTTTTGGAGACATGATCTCACTATGTTGTTTAGGCTGTCCTTGAACTCAATATGTAGTTCAGGCTGGCCTCAAACTCACAGTGATCCTCTTGCCTCTTGAGTGTTGGGATTACTGGTTTATGCCACCATAACCAGCTTTATAAATTGAGTTTTGAACAGCTAAGTGGTTAAGATTATGAATCGCAGATTCACCTAGACCATCTAAATAATGAGTTATATGTGGTTGTCATGTCCAGGGGGCAGTTCTCTGGGATTTGTAAATTTCATACCAATAAAAAATTGGAGATATATAGTTGAAAGAAAGGAAGACGTTTTATTGGAAAGGAGAAAAAAGGAGGAGAGATTGGTACCCTGAAAAAATCAGAGTAGGGGCTCTGGAAAGATGGATGACTGGAGGACCGTTTGTTCTCAGCCATTTTATATTGTTTGTTAGGGCCTTGAACTTACCTAGAATTTGTAGTAATCTGATTGACTATATTAGGCCCTAGGGTCCCACCCCAGGTACCATCATCTATATGCCGCTACCTATGTGAATTTTATTTGGCTTCCCTTGTCATGTAAGAAAAATTTATGGGATTATTAAGAAGACTTTACATACAAGGTTGCGTTAGCAATTAAATAAAGGGAAACAAAGTGAAAGAATATGTATATATATAATATTTGCATATATATTTGACATATATAAAAGACAGCTATATATGCTGTCTTTTAAGTTGCTACTCCTTGCCTCCTTTGTAAGATGGGGAAGGGCAGTTAGGCTAACTTGGTTAGGGTGCCTGCCTGGCTTATCAGATTTTTCCGGTCTTGTTAATTGTTCTCTCAGTGAAGTTTTAACTCTTTCTGGTCCAGATGAGCCAGAAAGCCCAATGAGGCCTTTCCCTGTTTATGGACCCCTTTTCCCTACATGGTTACAAATGAGGTGTGATCAAAATTTACTAATCTTCCACTATATTGGAGACATTACCAATACACTGTAGTGAAATGTAGAGATGCTTTGAAAATCTTCAAAATTCTGAAACATGAAAAAAGTCTGAAATTTTTTATCCCTAAAAATTTCCCCAAAATGGTTGTAAGGCAAGGGAATATCAGGGATAATTAATGCATAATCTTAGGCACTGAAATGGACTTTATGATTTGGTAATAACAAAGTAAAAAAGTGTGTTTGTTATATTTTATCTTAAACAAAATTACAGTAAAAATCAGTTCCTTTTCTCCACCTCATTAGTGCATACTGGTAGCATGATCTATACACTATTTCATTATGAAATCTTATAATGGGCCTCTTGTATGTAGTATGTTTTCCTAAACAGCCACTAGGTACATTTGTAATGCTCATTGCATTTTATCATTCCTTGATTGATATACTGAAAGACTTCATTGATGAGATAGAAATGTTACATACTCAGTTTAGCAGTTTCCCTGCAAAATGTAGTATTGCTGTGTGCAAGAGTCCTTGATGATTAGGATTTTAAAGTCATATTACAAAAGATCAATTTGGAAAAGAATATTATTCTGGTGTTTTGAAAGCTTCATTTACTCACTACCATAAAATATGCTTTCATAATTATAATCTTTATTGGTTGCCAGAAACTGAATAGAGATTTGCTATGTGGAGATTAAAACATATATGACAGTACTAGTGAAATAAATGTGTATAAGTAAACTAAATTAAGAACATATGTTATTTTCCTGTATCTTCATCAAAACGTCTGCAAAATTTAAAATTAAGAAACTTTTATTGTGTTTGTATGTGATATGAATGTTATATATTAATATATTTAAACATATATTAATATTAAACATTATGTATTAATATATTTTAAAAGCAAAATCATTCAGTCATCTTTCTCTGGGTAATATATGTTTATTGGAAAAACATGCCAGCATGGGTAGAAATTCCTTAGGAAATAAATGGATTATGAATGTAAAAGTCATTGTGACTATATGCCTTAGTCACTTTCTTATTAAGCCACAATACCTGATATCCACAAATTAGAGGAGAAGTTTATTCTAGCTCATGTTTTTAATATGTAAGTGGCCGACTCCAAGGCAGGAGAGCATGGTAGATGGGCACCAGCAAAGAAAATCTGCTCATCTCATTGGGCTCAGAAAGCAGAGTCAAGGAAGGAGATGAGAAGGGAGATATACACTTCTAGGCCACTTACACAATGATGTGCTTCTTCCCAGCAGACCTTACCTCCTAAAAACAAGTCAGCACTGACTTCCAATAATCCAATCAACTTCTAGACTCATGAGGCAGCCAGGTGTGATGGTACTTGCTTGTAACCTTGGCACTTGGGAAGCTGAGGCAAGAGGATCTGCAAGTTCATGCCCAGCCTACATACTTCAAGACTACATAGTGAGACTCTGTCTCAAAAAACAATGAAAGGCAAACCCATGAAGCTTTGGGTGCCATTTTAGATAAAAAAGTAATATTATGGAATATGCAAAATCATCCCATATATTTAGTTATATTCTTATGACCTATAGTATATTAGAAATATAGGTGATATTTCATGTAACACTTAGAAAATATCTACCTTAAAACATAATAGAGGAAAATAGTTCATTTTGCTCCTATAATACATGGCAGCTGCTGCTCATATTTAATAGTATAGGCCCTTCAAAGACTTCTTGAATTTGACAAATCAGAGATTTACAAACAATTTCAAAGAGATTTAGAGCATTTTGTTACTGTTTCTCAGTTCCACTCTCCCCTTTGTAGTGTTACATTCAATATATTTTTGGCATTATACCTTCAGAAAATCAAGCTGAATTAATTTGATGCAAATCATATAGAAGAAAACCTGTAAATGATAATGTAAAATTTATTTTTGGCATAAAAATATATACATACAGATTAAATCATGAAATACACAGTGTCAGACTTGAATAATTCCTTAAAGAACATTTAGTTCACTGAGCATGGTAGGATATTCTTGTAATCCCAGCACTCTGGGAGGCTGACACAGGAAGATTGCACAGTCTGGGCAATTTTGTGACTAAGCAAAACCCTGTCGGATAATTAATGGAAAATTTAAAAAGGGATGGGTATGTAGCCCAGTATGAAGACTGTGGGTTCATTCATACCACCGGAAAATGGAAAAATAATAAGTGGTTAAAAGTAAGGACCTGAGTAAACAAAAATAAGCATGGGAAAATTGGAATGAAAGGGAAAAAAAATCACTGAAGTTTTCCTGACTAAACAGATAAGCCCTGAGAAGTTGGAATGCAAGGGAAATCTACCCTAGAAAGATGGTGTGTGGAAGTCTGTGTTCCTGAAGTTAGAAACCTAGATAAAATTAACAACTGCATTGTTTCATTTTCATGTGACCAGCAAAATAGCCCACCAATATCTGCAAATAAACACCTGGACTTGAGTGCCTTAATGGCATCCTTCCTTGGAGCCCCTCTAGGCTAGTGAAAACTTTTCTTTGGTCTCTCTAATAAACTAAAGTCAGTGTGTTCCCCCACTACTGTGTCCATTGACTTCATTCTTCACCACATTTTTCAAGTGCTCAGAGGGAAGAGATAATTTATAAGATCATCTGCATCCAATATAGGGCACACTTCTCTACAGAGAGGTAATTGTGGCAGAACAACCATATCTCACTTTCCATCTCTATCTATTTTACATTCTAAAAAGCTGTGGGTATCCCGAGGACAAGTTAAATCACTAGAGTGTTTACCACTCTCAAAACCATGGGACAGGATTCCCAGCAACCTCCTCATTAATATCCTGCTGACTCCCCTGGTGACAGTGGAAATGTTGGCCAATTAAAGAGCTGGTTTTCTTTTACGCAGTCTAACAATGAATGCAAGAAACTGGAGAAAGTTTGTGTGACAATTGTGAAGCTCAGGCCAGGGCTACACTCTGGTGAAGAGGGCTCAAAATCTGGTAGAAGCCATGTCCTGACAGCCCAACGAGGTATCTAGCAGAGAAACCTCCACTTGCCAATCACATTTAGCCTGCACTCCTTCATCAGGTGAGAAGTAAATTCTCTGGTGCTCTCCAGGTATGCCATTACCAGGGTGACCTCAGACACCTCCATCAGAGCTCTCTCATAAACCTCCACTGAGAGTTGAAATGCAGGTAGGTCTGTGGTTTTGTCTCTCTGCTACTATACCTGACCCTCTCTTCTTCAGATATGTCTGGATAGACTTAGTGGAACAGTTAAGATCCTGTTAGTGAGCTCCACCAATCACTGATGCACTTGGTGCAAAGGCCACTGCCCTAGATTTCATGGAGCCAACATTTGGCAGATTAAGCATGGGGTTCACTCGGTAGTTATCTTGCAACCAAAGTTAAGACTGAAGGAGTGTGATGTAAGCATTGGTCCTATTACACTACCACTGGAAATGAGTTTGGCTCTAGTTTGATACCTTTTCTGGTGCTCATGGGGAGCCAGCTTCTGACCCTTTCTCATAGATGCCTGTCTCCAACCAAATTACAGGGTGGGCCTGCCTCCTAAGTTTCACTCAGGTTGGTTACTGTAGAGACCTTTACTGGTTGCATTCTGATACAGACCATCTTCATCAATTCTGTCAGTTCACAAGAGAAAAACTTCTGCCCCTCTGGACAGTGACTCATTGTCCTTCCTTCTGGAGTTTGGACTGAAAATATCCTTTTGAGGGCCTTGTGTAACTCTTTGGAAGGCCTCAAAATGAATACCATGCAAATCCAATTATGCATTATGAGGATTAGGCCCTGGGTGCACTCTTTTGAGATGACGTACTGAAACAGAGTGTGATGAATGTCAACCAGCCTGCAGAGTGGGGTCCCCTCTCCTGCTGTTGTCATCAGAGGGAGGTGGAAGAGACAGAGAAACAGGGGATTAAAATGGAAAACCCTTTCTTCCCTGTCACTCCTACAGATGGGGAACACTGAGACTTGGAGCCTTGCAATTACTTCCATGTTGGGCTGCATCCTTAGAAATTGAAAGAAGATATTACAAAAAAACAGCTGTGGCTATCAAAGAAGTACTTTACTGTAAAAACACTAATACAGAGGGATAGCTGTCAAAGGAATTGTTTACCACTATAACAATAATACAGTGGGCCTCGAGGAGCCTATACTGGGCTGCTGGTTATTCTCAAATTAAGATAAATTATCAGAGTAACCCTGCTTTAAACCATCCTTGATTTAACACTACACAAGTGATTTTCTCTCTTTCTCTTTCTGATTCCTATTATTTTTAACTTAATACAAGATATCTCTGTTATATTTCACCTAGAAGTCACGAATTGATGGCAACCTAGGAAAAGTTCTGACTAGTTTATTTATAGTTATAGACTTAGATTATAAAAGTTTATTGTGGTTCAACTTCACTAATACAGCTAAGAGAGCAGCCTGTTATAAAATCAATTGTTTTGTGTATTCTATATATTTCTTGTTTGTTTTAGTAACTGTTTAAAGTAACTGCAGCTGCTTCATTAAATTTTTTTTGTGCTCATATCAATTTTATTTTTCTTTTCATTTTGGTCCTTGTGAACTTCTGGCTGCTTTGGGACTTTCCAGAGAAAATCAGTTGCACACATTTTTGGAGGTAACCAAAATCACCTAAAAACATCAGTAGATGAGGACTGATAGGCTCCAGGCATATATAAGACCTATAAATAAAAGCCTTAAATTTTGATAACGTAAATGTTATGCATGATTTAGATTAACATGTATGTTTCTTTATGTTAGCTCAGGTATGTAGGTTATATATGATTTAGGTTATTGTCCATATTAAGTTTCAAATATATTGATCTGGAAAAATGACTTCTGAGCAAAAAGTTTTTCCTGTGGCTAGCTGACCTAACTGACAAAGAGCCACTCCCAGCTCATACCCCCTCCCACACCTAGTGCATGTCCTCCTTCATTTTCCTTTGTTCTCAATAAGTGTCTGTATCTTCAAGATGATGTAATCCCTACTTTCTCACCATACGCAAATGAGGTGAACTCCTATGTACTTTACTATCCAATCATATAAACTAAATGTAACTTCCTCAGCCAATAAACTGATGTTAAATGCCTTGCTTCTGTATCACCACTCCTCTTCCCTTGATCCATATAAACCCTGTTCACTGCCAGCTCCAGGCTGATTGCTTTGTGGAGAAATTCTCAGCTAGCCCACTGGCATAATAAAGCTGAACACTTGCCTCCAACTTCCAGGTGTGTTCTTGATTCTTCTTGGCCTGATCCCACTAAACCTCTAAGAGCTGTAACACTGTGAACTGCAAGTCTGCCACTACATTTGGTGGGATGGCCAGGAAAATCAACCATACTAATTGATTAAAATTGTTGTGCCCAGATCGCGAGGTCCCCAAAGACCACCAAGGAACCGATTCTGATGCAAACACACAAGGGTCGTTTATTCAAGCTCGAGCAGGGACTCTCAACTGTCACGGACGCAGCGGGTCAAGACTGAGAGCCCTGACTCTAAAACACCAGGGGTTTTTATAGAGGTTACAGCAAGGCGCAGGGTTTCGAAAAGGGCGCAGGGTTTCAAATCACACGCAAATCACACAATTGGCTAGCATTTAGCAAGTTTTGAAAGTTTAAACCTAATTGACTGGGCCTTGCGCGCTGAACTGCAAACGGCTGTTTAAGTCAACGAAAAGAACATCTGGGATACTGGGATACTGGGGTAACTACTGATTAGCTGTTGCAGGCCATCGAGAAGAGCATCTGGGACATTGAGGCAGCTACCGATTAGCTGTCGCTAGGCTAGTTGCTAGGGGACTGCTGAACATTATCACAGGCAGGTGGCCAAAGTGCGTCTTGTGGTTTTTCTTGGAACTAGAATTTATGTCCAGGCCACCTTTACTCTAAAATGGGGCCAAAACTTTAAAATGGAGTCACTCAGGTCTCACAAAAATCATCAGTTGAAGCCCTTGTGGAGGGAGCAGGAACCTCCCCAGTCCCCTGATGGAACGATTTGCCCTCAGAGATTTATCTGAGTCTCCTTTAGAGGACTTGGGACAAACTGCTCATCACTTGCAGTTTTCCAGACCCAGAAGGAGTGAGGATGCTCATCTAGTTGAGTCCAATCTGATCTTTTGATAAGGTAAGACCCCCAGGTGCACCCTAGTTAATTTATTTAATCCTGCTCCTCTTGGGCAGGAGGGATTGGCCACTCCTCTACAAAAACAAATGTTTCTCTCTTGGTTTAGTTTCAGTCTCTGCCTGCTAGCCTAAGAAGAGAAAATCCCTGGGAAGAGGGTTGGAATGTTTAACCTTTGAATGCCTGGAGGGTGCAAGTGTGAATGAATGCAACCAGAGATACTGTCCTTAGAACCTGGTCTGTGTGGCTCCACAGGGGAGAGAGGGGTGATCCTTCTTGGACCTAAGGAGTCTTATTGAGTTTGTTCTGCAATTCCATGGACACATCTAAGAAAGGCCAAGTGAGGACTCTTGCAATGAGATAAATACCCCCTCAAGCCTGGATGGTACTTAAAGTGGCTTAGAGGGCTGTGGACAGATGAATGCTTGCTCAGTCTTTCCCTCAGGGGAAGGGCATCCATCCTTTGTCTGTTTGCAGCTTCAAACAAGGGAATACCACACACACCTAGGAAGCTAGCCAGCATGGGTGTGAATCAGTCCAAGCTTATGATGTTAGAATGTATGCTAAAATTTTTTAGGAAAAGTATTCTGGTAATTATGGAGTAAAATAAAACCCTGGAAGCTGCACACCTTCTGTGAGATTGACTGGCCAATACTCTGCTGAGAATGACCACCAAAGGGAACTATAAATACAGGCATTGTCTGCCAAGTTTGGAATAAAGTTAGTGAGACTGTTGTGCCCAGATTGTGAAGTCCCAGAGACCACCAGGAGGCCGTTTCCGATGTAAGCACACAAGGGTCGTTTATTCAAGCTTAAGCAGGG
>NW_004624851.1:112156-137415 GCF_000247695.1 Heterocephalus glaber | reverse complement strand
AACTCAGGAATTTCAAGTGGTGAATTTTTAGTTTAAGCACAAATTTGAGAGAACAAAGGAGACGGCTCCAAAATGGAGTCATTTTGGTCCCACACGACCAGCGGAGGAGGTCACCCTGACCAGGTCCTTTATATAGACTCCTGGCTTAATCTTTTGTTTAAAACTGCCACTATGGCTCCATGTTTGTGCTGTGAAAAACCCAGGAACTATTTTAGTCATGCAAGAGAGCCATGCCAGTCCAGGGCACAGTGGTGGGAGGAGCTGTCCAGCAGCTGTCCAGAAAGAGCACTAACTAAAGAGACTTTATTCAGTCCTCCCAGAGGATCCTTCCAGGAAGAATCAGACTTGCCTCCACCTTATGTACCAAAACCCTGAGCCACAGTGCCACCACCACCATCTCCTCTGCTGCCTGCCCCTAGTCCTACAAACAGTATTGCCTAATTCTATCTCCCAGGTCCTGCCATCATAGCCAGCGGTCATACCTGCCCATCTTCTGGTGATGTCACCCAACTCCACCTCCATCTCTGGGCCAGCAACCATCTCCAGGGTGGTTCTGGCCTCTGCCCTGGCACTTCCACTGCCAGTTACCACCTCTGCACCAGTAATGACATGTGTCCCTGTTCTGATGATGTCACCTGGTTTCACCCCAGCATTTCTACTGCTGACACCACCTGCTCCTCTGGGCCCATGCCAACCAATTTCTAACCTTGTGCCTGAAACCATCCCTGTCTCTACTCAAGTAACATCACAAGGTACTGTTTCTCCACAAATCCCAGTGCAGCACAACCAAACCTGACCTCTGTCACATCACCTGAGACATCAAGTTGGGCAAGCACTGTTTTTCTCCCTACTCTACTCTGTTTAGTTTCTCATATACAGTCAGGATCCTTGCCACTCCCACCAGAGCCATCAGAGGTCCCCCTCAGACATCATCTCTGATTGGCCACACAGTCTGAACCAATGATTCACCTTCAGATGCCATTGTGTGAATATCCAGGAATCCCCCCAGTACCTGGCCAACAACCCTTGAGATATCACCAGCCTTTCAGCAGCAGCACCCTTATAAACTGGAAAAACCACAATCCCTCTTACACTGAGAAGTCACAGGGGCTGATAGAACTCATAACCTCCATCTTCAAAACCTACCAGACTACTTGGGATGACTGTCAACAACTCCTTATGACTCTCTTCAACACAGAAGAATGATGTCAAATTCTGGATGGAGCCCAAGCTTGGATAGAGTCCCAAGCCCCTCCCACTACAGTCAACATGGACTGCTGGGTTGCTGAAGCACTGCCTAGAGATCGACCCGACTGGAACCATAACACAGAGGAAGGACTAGAAAAAGCCTTGAACTGGTATCAGAATGCCCTCTTAGCAAGTCTTAAAAAGGGTAGAAAAAGGCCTATAAATATGTCAAAGGTAACAGCTGTCATGCGAAAATCAGATGAAAGCCCAACTGAATTCTATGAGAGATTGTGTGAAGCCTACCAAGTCTATATACCCTATGACCCCAAAGCCGAAGAACATCAGCAAATGAATAGCCCAGCCTTCATTGCCTAGTCAGCTGATGATATTTGAAAAAAGATCCAAAAGACTGAGGGCTTTGTAGGCATGAATATAACTCAGTTAATTCAGATTGACCAAAATGTGTTTTGTAAACAGAGAAGAGAAGGAAAGAGAGAACAATGACATGAGGCCGACCGCTGAGATCATCAGAAGGCTGCCTTCATCACAGCAGTTTTAGGAAAGGCACCTCATCCTGAGGCAAAAAATGTCAGAAAGCTCTACCAACAATTGAAAGGATCGCAGGAACACTACTATCAAAAATAAATAAATAAAACACTGGAAGACCATTCTCTCTGGACCTTGAGCAATGTGCCTAGGGTAAACAACATAGGCACTGGAAAGACAAGTGCCCACTTCTCCTACAGAAAAAAAGGATACAAGCCAGGCCAACCCAACCTGAACATCTCTTTGCCTTGTCCAATCTGGATGACTAGGACAGACTGGGCTCTATCCAATTGGGCTCTCGAGAGTCCAAAATCATGGCAAAAATAGGGGGCAAACCTGTGATGTTTACAATGGACAATGGGGCTGAACATTCTGTTGTAACTCAGCTTTTTGCACATCTGGGACCTTTAACGGGTCCAAGTAGTTGGAGCCTCTGGAGTTCCATCTGGAAAAAAACCTTCTGCCTAAGCTGGTCTTGTGAAATCGGGGGACATTTAGTCAAACATGAATTCCTGTACATGGCTGAATGACCCATTCCTCTCTTGGGATGTGACCACATTTCTAAACTGGGGGCAACAATTTCCTTCACTCCAGACCAGCCAGCAACACTCAGGCTTGGACCTGCATTGTTGGCCACAGACCTACTTTTGACTCTGAGTGTGCCCTGAGAAGAATGGTGCCTCCATCAGGTAGACTTTACCAGATAGCCAGGGTCCAGAAATTTTACAGACACTTTTTCCAGAAAAGTGGGCCATAGATAACCCTCCAGGACTTGCCAAAAATCATACCCCTCTTAAAATTGAGCTTCCCTCAACAGTGACTCCTATCACTGTCAAACAATGTTCTATGTCCTGTGAGGCCTGTATTGATATTCAGCCACACATCTCTCACCTGAAATAGTTTGGAATTCTGATAGAGTGCCAATCACCTTGGAACACTCCCCTCCTCCCAGTAAAGAAGCCCAATGGAGATTACTGGGCAGTTCAAGATCTCAGTGCCATCAAATCCACCACCATGACTCTGTACTCGGCAGTTCCCAACCCTTATACCCTCCTGGGTTTGCTTCCCCCTGATGCTGCCTAGTTTACCTGTCTGGACCTAAAAGACACCTTCTTCTGTCTGTGAGTTCCACCTGCTAGTCAGCTCATTTTCACCTTCAAATTGAAAGACCCAGAGACTGGACGAAAAGGCCAACTTACCTGGATCTGCCCTCCCCAAGGTTTCAAGAACTCCCCAGTGCTCTTTCGAGAAGCATTAGCCACTGATCTGGCTGAATTTCCACATGCTAATTTCAATTCCACCTTGTTACAGTATGTAGATGACCTGCTATTTTGTAGCTTGAATAAGTCAGATTTCTGGAAAAGAACACAGGCTCTCCTCAACCACTTACTGGTCACTGGCTATAAGTTATCCTGAAAAAAGGCCAAAATATATAAATCCAAAGTAGCTACTTTGGTTTTGACCTAGAGAAAAGACTAAGGTGCCTAGTGACAGAAAGAAAAGAAGTGATATGTTCTATCCCCAGACCCAATAATAAGAGACAATTAAGAGAGTTCCTGTGGGCTTCAGGGTTCTGCCAGATATGGATACTGGTATTTGCTGAAAAGGCCAAGCCCCTATGTGACATGCTGGCTGGAGATAAAGAGGAGAAAAGGGTATTAGACTAGACTCTAGACCAAATCAAATCCTTCCAAACTGTAAAACAGGCACTATCAAAAGCTCCAGCTCTGGGCATTCCTGATGTTACCAGACCCTTTAATCTGTTTGTTGATAAATGAAGCCACATATCATCAGGGGTCTTGACCCAAAAGATCAGTCCTTGGAATAGGCCTATCTCATATTTTTCAAAGAACTTAGACCCTGTAGCTAAGGGCTGGCCTCCCTGCCTGAGGGCACTAGCAGCAACTGTCCTCCTGATCAAGGAGGCAGACAAATTGACCCTAGGACAGAACCAGACAGTTCAAGTGCCACACTCTGTTCTGAAACTACTCAACACTCAAGGACTTCATTGGCTCTCAAACAGCCATGTCACACAATATCAAGGACTGCTTTGTGAAAGCTCCCGACTTACTTTTCAATTAACTAAACTACTAAACCCAGTCACCTTCTTGCTCTCTAAGCTTGGCCCTCCAGACCATGACTCCCTAGCCCTGACCTATGCACTCTTTGCCAGTCAACCAGACCTACAGATGGAACTGTTGACTGATGCTGTACCTTGAGAGAGTACACCTTGTTCATGGATGGATGTAGCTCAGTCAAAGACAGAATACATAAGGCTGGATATGTTATAGTTACCACTGAAAAGGTGCTCCTAGCTGGGTCTCTTCCTTAAAACTGGTCTTCTTGGTGAGCTGAATTATGGGCCCTGATATAAGCTCTAAACTGGGCAAAAGAAAAAAAGTAAACATTTACACTGTCTCAAAGTATGCTTTCACCACTGTTCATACTCACAGAATGCTGTACAAGGAATGAGGACTTCTCACAGTGGAAGAAAAACAAATTAAAAACAAGGATGAAATCTCTTAACTTTTGACTGCAATTTGGAAGCCTAAAAAGGTCGCTATCACCCATTATAAAGGAAATCAAAAAATAAAAGATGATATCACCTTTGGGAACCGCAAAGCAGATGAAACCGCAAAGGTACCTGCTGACAGTTCCTCCTGGAAAACCAATGATCTATTCAATAATTTAAAAGGCAACCTAAAAGCCCTACACGAGATTCCCCCTGACATGGTCCTCACCTTTCAGGGTGGGCCCCTCCATTACACCAAAGAAGAAAACAAATGGGCACATCAGGAAGGAGCCCACCCAGTGCCAGGGGGCTCATGGATCCTGCCAGACAATCTAATCATCATTCCAGGAAAACTTGCCCATCCATGGGCGAAACAGCACCACAATATCACCCATGGAGGAAAAACTGCAATGAATCAACTTTTGAGTCAGATATTATTGTGTACCCAAACTAGCCTCAATTTGTGCATCAGTCAGCCAGCAGTGCCATACTTGTGCCAAAGTTAAACCAACCCAGGGGCCCTGACTTCAACCAGGAATCCAACATAGTGGACTCTCCCCTTCTTCTGAAGGCATACAAAAATACTTCACTGAAGTAAAGCCCTATAGGGGTTACAAATATCTCGTGTTGTTTGTCTACACATACTCAGGTTGGCCAGAAGCATTTTCCACTAAAACAGAAAAGTGAATTGAAGTTTGCAGGGCCTTGTTAAGAAAAATTGTTCCCAGATACAGACTGCCCCTGTCCATAAGCAGTGACAATAGGTCTCCATTTGTGGCAAAAATAACTCAGAAATTGGCAGACATTAAAAATCAAATGAAACCTACACACAGCCTACAGGCCTCAAAACTCTGGAAAAGTTGAAAAAATAAATAGAACCCAAAAGTCAATTTTGACCCAGAATCATAAAGAAACTCAGGCACCATGGGTAGATTTACTCCCTATGGCGCTCCTCAAGGTCCAAAGCTCACCAGACCCCACTGGGCATACATCTTTTGAGGTT
Source organism: Heterocephalus glaber (assembly GCF_000247695.1). The sequence continues at coordinate 132,166 of NW_004624851.1, read as the reverse complement.
TTATATGGGAGACCACCACCCATAATAAGAGGTCTCCAAGAAGACCTACATCAATTGGGTAAACTATTCTTACAGGAACAACTCATACAACTACACAAAAATACAACTCATACAGATACACAAAAATATAGCTGAGAGACCAGCCATACCCACAGATACACCTGCACACACACACACAATCCTGGGGATATGGTATGGGTAAAAGATTGGAAAAAGGAACCCTTACAGCCAATTTAAGAAGAGCCCTATATGATCCTATTAACAACTCCCACAACCATTAAAATTTCAGAGATTCAGCCATGGATCCATCATTCCCAAGCCAAAAGAGCTCACCCAGATTACTGCTGGAAGACCTAACCAGATGAGACAGAACTCCTTTGAAAATTGTCCTAAAGAGACAACACACTCAAAGTCCTGCTCCTGCCATTCTAAAGGCTGGCAGGTCTACGCACAGCTGAAACTTCAACTTTGAAATGAACTGTACACAGTTAAGCTGCTTGTTTTATGGGATGTTGGGACTAGTCATCCTAGCTTGTTTGTTGCTGTTAGTTGGCTTCTGGTATGCCATACCCCCTACATATACAACTATACAAAGATGTTTCCTATTGCTAATCTATATCTGCTCCTACTTAGTCTTCTTGGCCCCCATATTTACCAAGTAAATTCTGGACACTGGAAATTCGAGGTCAGAATTTATGCTGGCCCAGACCAAACCCATGCCCACAAACATTACGGAGTTCTAAGTACCACAAAATGGGACAGCAAAGAGACCTGTATCTCTTTGTTCTTTGATGCTTGCCCCCCAAAATATATATTCCTGGCCTGGCCTGTAGCTGTAAATTGTGGAGGTAAATGGGGGAAACAGGAATATTGCAAAGAAAATGAAAAATATGTATGTCCCCAGTGGGAGGGTGACATTACCAGGTCAAAACTCCCTTCTGGGGAAACAGTTCACAGAAATTGTGACCCAGATTGGGTCAACTGGTGTAACCATTGGAACTCTCCACACTATTACACTAACACAGAAGGACCTCTCCTTAAGTTTACTCCCATTAATGGATGCCTTGAATATAGACTAGGAAACTGTAACCTTGTTGAATTTACCATTCAAAAATCTTCTGACTCAAAATGGTTACAAGGTCTACTTGCAGATGTCAGGGTAGACAAATGATGAAAGGACCCCTGGTGGACCTTACAGGTAAAATGGGTCTGGAGTATCCCCTGGAAGAATGCCAAGATTAATGTTCCCAGTGCCAAGCCTCCACTTTTTGTTATACCTCCAGAAAATCACCCTCCTAACAAGACCTCAACCACATGACTGATATGTTCACTCTCATTAATAGTACCCACCAGATATTAATGGCCTCAGATCCCTCACTGGGTTCTGATTGCTGGCTCTGTGCTCCTTTGACTGCTGTGTCTTATCAAACCTTGGTTATAACTGCCAATAACAGCAACCTTAACTAGACCCATGAGGCCCCTTGCTTACTCCAGACAATCCCTGCTGAGGTCATGGGCAACTGTTCCTGTTATTGGGAAACATCCTTCAAGCCTAATGTTACTGCTAGCTGTGTAGAGATACTCTCTTCCAGTCAGACTGTTTCCTCCCCTCCTGGTATCTTATTCATTTGTGGGGATGGCCTATACCATTCTTTCTCAGCCACCAGTCAAGGTATTTGTGCCTTAGCAGTCCTCATTCCTGACCTGTCTGTTAGTGGGCATCACCTGCTAGACAAAAATGAGACCCAATAGTGCTTCTCATTTTAACTGGACTTGCCATTACTGGGAACTTAACTTTAGGGGCAACAGCATTAGGGCTGGGAAAACAATGGTATATCTCATTGGACGAGCAGATCACTGAAGATGTACAAGCTATACAGGAAGGATTAAACACCTTGCAGGACCAGATAGACTCACTGACATCAGTAATCCTTCAAAACTGATGAGCTCTAGATTTGTTGACAGCCCAACAAGGGAAAACATGTTTATTCTTATAAGAATGCTGTTATCATGCTAATGAATCAGGGATAGTGAGAGAAACCGCTCAGCAATTAAGGGAAAAAATTAAACAGAGAATAAAAGAATATGAGCAAACAAGGAGTTTCTGGTGGAGCTCATTAGAGTCTAATACCCCTTGGATAGGCCCAATTTTGGGCCCACTCTTAGCCATCTGCTTGCTCCTGCTGGTCAGGCCATGCATAATCAATTGGATGACTAAGTTTATAAGTCAAACATTAAACTCCATAAAATTTCAAATGCTTCTAAATCAACATACCTACATGGTTGTAAGATCTGAAGCAGATCCTATTCCAAGACATGAATCAGAAGATGAGACCCCAAATCTAGATAAAAATATTGTTTTATAAAAATCCAAGAAACCTATCAGCTCATGATAACCTCAGCTCCCCATACATGCCAAAAGTTAGATTCAACTGAATAGTTAAAAAATCAACTATATACAAAAAGAGGAGGGAATGAGCCAGAAAAATGACTTCTGAGCAAAATGTTTATTCCTGCAGCTAGCTGACCTAACTGACAAAGAGCCACTCCCAGCTCATACCCCCTCCCACACCTAGTGCATGTCCTCCTTCATTTTCCTTTGTTCTCAGTAAGTGTCTGTATCCTCAAGATAATGTAATCCCTACTTTCTCACCATATGCAAAGGAGGTGAACTCCTACGTACGTACTTTACTATCCAATCATATAAACTAAATGTAACTTCCTCAACCAATAAACTGATGTTAAATACCTTGCTTTTGTATCACCACCCCTCCTCCCTTGATCCATATAAACCCTATTCACTGCCAGCTCCAGGCTGATTGCTTTGTGGAGAAATTCTCAGCTAGCACACTGGCATAATAAAGCTGAACACTTGCTTCCAACTTCTAAGTGTGTTCTTGATTCTTCTTGGCCTGATCCCACTAAACCTCTAAGAGCTGTAACACTGTGAACTGCAAGTCTGCAACTACAATATATTATCATCCATAAGTTCTACTTAAATTGGCTAACAGATAAATAGTCAAGATATTATCTCAAATTCTTATGGTTGACATTGATATAGGGCAACAAGTAGTCCAAATAAGCAAAAATAATCCAAATGAGGGAAATATTATAACTTCTAAAATGTGAGATATCCAAAACGTGAGTTCATGTTCTCTAAAATTGAAGAATGAATTCTGGGAACAACAGTGGTTAAGAGTAGGAAGAATTTATTGAGAGAAATGTATCTTCAGTCTAAGAAAGACAGAAGGGGAACCAGAAAGTAGGTTGACCACCCTGCTTTTCAAAGGTGTTTTAGACCACAAAGCTACAAGGTGAGGTAGGTACAAAGTGGGACAAAACTATAAGACCCAATGGAAAATTACAATATTTTCCATTGCAAGAAGTGGGATAAAGGCATGATCAATCAATAAGATTATAAGTACAGTCACCAGGTTATATAGGTTAAATGAGGATCAAATGGGAAAAAAGTCACATAGCAAGCATACATAGAATGAAGGACTATCCAGAAAGGAAACAGGCTAGGGAGATTGATGCTTATTTAGAATATACATCATGGCTATTTATTCCAGAGCAAGTAGGTGGGTGCAGTACCTTCTCTCTTTTTATAATGCTAACCAGTGAATGTACTCCAGTTGTTTTTTATGCTGAGGGATAATCCTTGTCTAAATGCCTTATTATAATTTCTAACTAATGTATCTATCTGCATTAACATAGCTTAACAGTAGGTTAATTTTAATTGGTTAGTAAGAGTAAAGACACCTTTAAAGTTGATGACATGTTTTAAACCATATTTTTAGCCAATCAAGATTGGTCTTGTAGAGTCTAAGTCTATTGTGTTATCGGTAAAATAATTTCATAGTTTTTCCTTGATCAAAGGTAGTAAATATAGCTTAAAATATTGTCTTCTATGATTTTTTTTTCTCATGAGTCATCTAAAGTTACTGTTAAGAAAAATAAGAAGAGAGGTGCCTGGGACCAGATGGAGGAGGAGTGCAGAAAGACCATTGTTCTGAGTTCAGGAATATGGCGGAGTTGTGAGCATCAGAGAGAGGGCCTCTCCAAGGTTTTGTGTTGAAAATGGAACCCCACAGGGAGAGCAAATAGAGACACTAGAATAAAAATGCAGCAGACTGCAGTGGTTGGTGAGCTGTTGGGGTCAGCACCTCCTACTAGAGCTCGGACTCGATGTGGGGGAAGAGCAGCTCAATCCTGCAGTTGAACTGTGCACAGTTCAAGTCCACAAGTGGTCAGGGAGCTCAGACCCAGTCTCATAGCCAGAAATCAGCCTGAACTTCAGTAGATCATGGCTGGCTTGCTAAGATTACTCTAATAAACTACACTTTGTGCTTTCCCCACTGCTGTGTCTGCTGACTTCATTCTTCATTGTCTTCAGCACAAGAGCCCAGAAGGAAGAGAAAATTGGTAACAATGGCAAAGGGATGCAGCAAAAGAAGCAACAGAAATTAATATGGCACATATACTTAATGCAAAGATTCAAAGTAAAAGTTTAACTGAGGTGCATAACAGAAGGCAGGTAAAAACTAGAGGACAAAAAGACAATGATATTATGAATATTAATACATATTCAATAGACTTATAAGAAAACAAAGATATTCTTTTAAATACTTAAGGAGAGAAATTAAGCAATTTATAAAATTTTAGGCAGAGTTGTTTTGGAATAATAAGCAGCAAGCTTAGTGGACCTAGATAACTGTAATATTTAAAAATAGATTCATCAATGCAAATGACAGAAAAATAGAGCTGATATAGATAGGAACTAAGAGTGATCTGATAGCTATAGCACAGTGGTATTCTTACAGGAACAGTCCATAATGGCCTCATATATGGCCTAATTTACCTGGTAGAGAGTAATTGTATAAGTTGGATTTTTCCAGAGAAGTGAAACAAATAGGATGTGCATACATATAGGATGAGATGCATTATAATTACTTGGCTGACAAACTTTGAAGATAGGTACATCCAAGGTCAGCAGCATGGGACAGCAGGCTGGAGACCTAAGAGAGCCAATGCCAAAGTTCCAGTCTGAAGATTACCTGCTGTCGTCCCTAAAAGAGTTGAATTTGTAGAGAAAGACTGAAAGTAGTTTGCTGGAGAATTACCTCTAGGTAAGCTGCTCTATTTTTTTAAGGTTTTCAACTGATAGGAAGAGATACACCTATTATGGAGGGGAGTCTCCTTTACACAAATTTTACAGACTTAAATGCTAATTTTATCTTAATCCCCTCAGAGAAAGACCAAGAATAATGTATGACCATATATTGGACAATCCAGTACAAAGCCAAGTTGACCATATGAGTAGGGCACTATGAGGACAAAACTACTTCAAAACAATTACATGATATGAGATTTAACATTGCATTGGTTTCTGTTTATGCCACTTTAAAATGTATAGCCAGTCTCTGGGGATGTAGCTCAGTGGTGCTGCACCTGCCTGACAAGTACAAAGTCCTGAGTTCGATTCCTGGTACCAAAATAAATAAATAAATAAATAAACAAATAAATAAAATAAAATGCATAGCCATACTAGACATCCTAGAAATGTTCATATGTGTAATTCCCAGATCCTCTTGATAGACAAAGATAAAGCTAAAGGAAATTTTACTTGAAAAATAGCATTAAATTTTATTTGCTGAAATTTAGAGGTGGAATAAACCTGATGAGGACAAAGCCTTAATGAAATAAACACAGAGTTCTACATTTTGTTTCTTTTGCAGCTTTCCACATTGAATGATAATTGCTAATCTGATTTTGCTAATATTACTATGACTTGCTTGAGATATAATTTCAAGATTAAAACACTGAGTTCAACTTATGGAAAATGACAATCATTTCTAGGTTGGAATTTCAAAAGGAAAATTTAAAAAACAAATTCAGCACTTAAGTAATTATTTTGAAATTCAGGGATTCACCACCAGCATCTTGTATTAATTAAGACAATTTCTTCATGTACTCCTTAAAGAGTTTGTATGATTTTTGAACCTCTGAAAACTTTTCCCTTGCCTTTGTAAGGAAAAATGTTGTATTAGACAATGATTCTTAAAGGCAAAACATTTTTGTAGAATCATTTGCCTGGGGAGCTTCTTGAAATGTTACCACTAGAGGAGTTTCAGAACATGGTAGATTAGGCATAAAACTAAAACAATTATTTGTGCTGCGTGTAAGAATTTGATTACATTTTATCACATTGTCAGGGCTGGGGTGTGGCTGAAGAGGTATATTTGCAGGTGAGGTCCCTAGGGTAAAGAAAGCATGCAGCGCCACCATCAACAACAAAACTAAGAGAGCAATGTTTCTTTATTCCTTAGCCTTTATATTGGCTATTATCAAGAATTACAGCATCGTGTGCTGGCATGACAATGTTGCACATGTGTGATTGCCTATGCTGTCATTCTTACATAAGTGTGTCCCACTGTGCACATGTGCTAGATAATGGGGTCATGTCTTTACACTGTCCTTGGGTGTCCCGGGCTTCAAATCAGCCCAAAGTCGTTCCCCCCATACATATATGCTTTACTTAGCATGTCTGAATTAAAGCAAATAATAGTATCTTCACCAATCTCACCTTCTTCCTTCCTAAATTCAAAGCACTGATACAAGCATCATCCTTGCTCCTATATTTTTCAACCAGTATCTTGTCTTATGTTGAAATTCAGCTTATCCTTTTAAGGCAGTTGTATTTGGAAGTTAGTAAACATATTCCACTCTATTTTGTAATTACCATTCATTTTTATTTCCAAATAAGCATAAAACTTGCATCTGTACATGTACATTAAGACTTCCCCCCAGTCTAATTGACAATATAGTTGTTGAAATCTCTGCCTATGTTTAGAAGGAGCTTGAAATAAAAAGTATTTTATTATCTGCCTAAACCCAAGACTTTAATGCTCTTGCATAATGTCTTAGCAGAGATGATATATATATATTTAAAATGATGTTTTTATTTGCAGAGTGGAGAGAATGGTTGGTAAAATGATGGATAGTGTGTAAGATCGAGGGCCTTACCAAATGCTCCGCTCCGAGGAGCTGACTATAGTGAAGCACACCCAGGGATCCCAGCGGTGCCTCCAGAATGTAAGGCCAAGGGCCTTACCAAATGCTCCAAGGAGCTGAAGTGGAGCACACCCAGGAATCCCAGCGGTGCCTTCAGAATGTAAGACCAAGAGCCTTACCAAACGCTCCAAGGAGCTGGCTACAGAGAAGACCACCCGGGAAGGAACACACCAGCCAAGTTGGGAAACAGACCTTTATTAGTCTGGCCAGACGGCACTCTCAAAGCAAAATAGCTTAGAGAGGCAACTGGCTCAGAATCCGAGGCTGTTTTTATAGGGGGTTGAGGGGGAAGTTAACATATCAAAGAAAAGAGGACAAAGGTTAGTGGTCGACTGTCACATATTGATGGTTAGCAGACATCTGCAGCTTGTTCTAACAATTGTGGTGCCTGGAATATCAGTTCTGGATAAACAAAGAGTTGAGTAGTTTACTCTGGGACCTTAGGTCGGTTACAGATCCCTATCTAGCATCTCTAGACTAACAAGCATCTCCATCTATTAACTCACATTTTAATCACAATGGGGCTGGAGAAAAAGGGGCAAAGGTTATGCAGTCCCACAAGTGAAGGAAATATGCCTCCTGATTGATAAAAGATACTATTTTGGTTATATGAAAGGAGACAATAAAAGCCAACTTCTATGTGTTTTTTAATGATTTAAATTCATATCCACTTTTAAAATATACCCTTTCACTTTTAAATCACAACTCCTTTAGAGTACGTATGAGACTGCTGTGAGTTTTTCAATTAACCACAAAATAATTTTCTAGTATATGTTAATAATTAGTCCATTTCTGTATAGCTTTATTTTTTCAGATCAGTGATTTAATTATTTCTCTTGGACATATAAATAAGAAAAACCTTTCCTTGCATGTATGTTACCACCTACTCTGGTTTATAAACTTAGGTTTGTAAGCTCTCCACTGACCAAATCAAAGGAGACCTTGTATTTTGGAGAAAAAGAAAAAAGGATTTAGTCAACTAGCTCTCAGGAGTTGAAGGGGCCCATCTGCCTCAAACCAACAGCACATCAGGTTCAGGTGTTTTGGGGTCTTTTGTAAGAAGGAACAGTGCTGGAAGTAATACAATGGAACATGTCATATGTGGCCTAAACATACAGGAAAAGGCAAACAAGCTACTTTCAGCAAACAACGACATCTTCTCAGTAAATAGGACAAATGGACACAAAATGAACTATACAATCCCTCTGGTGCTGAGAACATTGTCTACACACCTGAATAGACTGTCTTTGGGCACCCAAGTCATAAACATTCCTTATGATTATAGCTCCTTCCCCAAAATCTATATAAGCATAGTTTTCTTTCCCTGTTAGCTGCTAGAAGCTATCCCTGATTTTAGTCCTTGATTTTAGTCTCTGTTCACTGGAATAAACTTTTCTTTTCTTCATAAAATACCTGTTTAAACAAGTAGATTGATGTGTACAATCTATTAACAGAACAAAAGGTATGTTCAGGCTATTTCAGGCCCTTCCTGGGCCTGGAACTCTTTCTCCCTTGCCCAAGGGAGTGAAATTGGTCTTTATCTCTTTGTGCTAAGATCCGCATATTCTGTCCATTCCTTGCCCTGGAGGAGAAGTGAGGGAGCTATTTATGCCCTAGGCATGAGGAAGTTTGAATGTCACTTGACTCCCAAAGGAAAAAAAAAAAAACTCTAACCTTTAAAATTCTATTTTGCAGTACTGATTACATATAGACAATGCATTACTTTATGACAAGATTTTTCAAAATTTGTTTTGTGCAATTATATTATGTGTTTCTCAGAGAAGGAGGAACATTGCATGACAGAATTAAGCAGTTGTTCATCAAAATACTTCTTAAAATATTTAGAATGCTACTCTTTTGAAAGTCAGTACATGGAATATAATCCTTTCCTTCTTTTTCTTGAAAAATAGGTTAATAATTTTTGGAACATTAATGTACCAAGCTACAGTCAGCTCATTACTAACAAGGCATGAAAACATTATGTCTCTTTTATTTGGTCATGAAGTGTGTCTTTGTGTGTGTGTGTGTGTGTGTGTAACCACGTGGTGCACCTGAGAGCTATATTCCAAGTTCTTGTGGTGTATGGCAAGCAAAGAATTGCAAAGCATACACTCAGTGGTGGGAAAAAGCAGCTACATTTTTGTTAGGTCAAAAACAGAAATTATGCTGGACCACAGAAAAAGAACACTGCTTTTTGTGCATGTAAATCAATCTTTTGGGGTCAAGAGTGAGATGAGAAACAAGAAGGTAGCTTGTGTTTTTGTCTGGGACTATACTGAATGCTCCTAGAATGGCACCCAAGCTCAAGTGGGTAGAGGGGTGATATTAGGGAGTGATGGGTCTAAGGTGCCACCAGGACTCAAGTGGATGAAAATAAGTGAATTTCTTAGCTCCAATATGCTATCTGTACTATCTCTGTGTTTTGTCATTTATTTTTGGTTTTGGTACAAAGTCTTAGAAGACTTAAATAGCCTCAATAAACATAAATATTATATGCCATAAAAATAAACTTAAATTTATAATGTAAATAAGAACAAAAATTGGAATAAGGGAACTAGAGGAGGGAGGGAGGGGGAAGGAAAGGGAGTTAAAAAAAGAAACAGGTGTATTATTACATGAACCCACTTCCTGAGATAAATGTAAATTACATGTACTGCAAACATGTACTAATAAATAAGATAAATATGATGAAATAATATAAATACAGAGAACTCTAATTACAATATAGATGCAGCATTAATGCTTACTTTATTGTTGATCGCTTGAGCTCTGGCGATGTATATTCACACTTCATCCTTTTGCAGTATGATATTCCTTTGAAAGATATTTTGTGATTTATCTAGGATATATTCAAAAATATTAAACTATGAAATTTGATTATTAAGAACACAAATATGTTATCATCGTATCTTCACAAATTAATCAGTTTAATTTAATTTATTCTTCTTAGTTTAAAATCTAATGGACTAATGGATATTTCAAAATGAAGAAGTTATAGTTTTAGAATGGTGGGCAAATTAGAGCCAATTTGGGTAAATTATTTCCTCAGTTTATCAAAACTGTCTCCTTTGAGTGCTTTTATGGAACTGTTATTGATCTTTTTGTATCCTCTGTTCTCAACATCTATAGCCAGAGGATTTCATTTTGAAAAATTGCTGCTTCTGCTTGCAATTTTAAGTGCCTGTTTCTGCCCATTTAAATCTTTGAATATCTGTGAGACAATATTTAAAATTCTATAATCATTTTGCTTTACTACAGAAATCCAAGTTAACTCATCTTAGCCACAGTATAGAGAAAGGTTCTTGATTAAAGAAAATGTGAAATACTTCAGAAGTCCATGGCCTACAACTTCCCCTATTGTTCCTCCTTCTTTTGGTTTCCAGGTAACTGAATGACATTCAATTTCTTGTTAATCTAAGATTATGTAACCATTACAAGACTCACTCTAAAGCATAATGTGTTGCATAAACATGTTCTAAATATAATATTTGACTAGTAATGGTATGTAATAATTAGATCTGATGGGCTGTATAGCACAGAAAGTTTCTAACTCTTACTTCTAAATGCCCTGAAATTATAACAATCACTACACTATATATCTCTGATACAGAAAAGTTAACTATCATGATGATAAAGATTAAAGTTGTTACAGTATAAGCCAGTTTTGATTATCTTTATGTCTCAGCTTATTCCTGGGTTCATGCACTGAGACTCATCTGCTCTCTGTTGACCAAATCAAAGGAGACCATGTATTTGGGCAATAGGAAAAATTACTCAAGGCTAGCTGTGAAATGTAGGAGCCCATTTTCCTCAAATCACCATCTCACCAGGTACAGGTGTGTTGGGGTCTTTTAACAAGGAACAGTATGGGAGTGAATACAATGGAACAGTAGATGTGTTGAAGTTATTTGGGTCCCTTTCTGAACCCAGACTTTGAAACCTCCCTTGCCTAAAGGAATGAAATTGGACTTCACCTCCTGGTATTGCAGACAGCTAAGTGAGTTAGAAAATATTATAAGGCAGTTGAACAAGGCTGGGCCCTAGGTATAGAAAACAATTAAGGTACAGTCACTAAAGATTAACATTAAAAAGAGAGAAACTACTACACCCACATATTTCCCTAGGTATGAATAACAGAGATTGATATTCTAAATAGACATTAATCACCTTAATTGGGTACCAAAACATGCCTAGCTAGCCCATTTCTTCCAGGAAATCCATGTACACTTGTTATGTGACTAGCTTCCCCATTTGATCTCCATTTAATCGATATTACCAGGGTGACTATACTTGTAATCTTATTGGTTGATCATGTTGTGATAGCCAACCTGACTCCATTTGTGTAAAGTTGAGTTATTCCGGATGGTTGCCTTCCCCTCCCTCCTTGGGAGTCCCCTCAGTTAATGCATGACAGACTGCCACATCCTATGTGAGTTTGCAACTGTTACCTTTACTGCCTTGTAAACAGAAGACTCCACACCCTTGTAAGTCTGCAACTATGTTATCTTTACTACCTTGTAAATAGATGACTCTGCACCTGTGTGATATTTTGCTTTAATTAAATTTTGTGAAACTTCCCCTGACACCCACTAATTTAGCAAAGTTCTGCTCCTGTGAAATTGTGCTCCTAGTCTCCCTGAGCCCTCCCCAAATAGAAGAGCCCTTAAAAGGACCATGCAAACTGCCTTTCCTTTGTCCAGAGTGTTTTTGATGAGAACCACTCTGGAATGCTGGCTATGGTAATAAAGGACTCTATCTAATTCAGAGTGTGGCCATTCTCTATAGTTCCAACTCTCCTGGCCCTATAACAATGGTTTTGTCTCACCTCATGCCTTATGATATTCCACTGGATCTTATAGTTTTGTACCACTTTATACCCACCTCACCTCGTGGCTTTGCCCCATAAAGCACCTCTGAGAAGTAGAGTGGGCGGGCAACCTACTTTCTGGTCTCCCTTCTGTTTCTCTTAGACAGAAGCTATTTTTCAAAACATTCTTCCTACACTTAACCCCCATGGTTCCTAGAATTTATTCTTCAGTTTTAGAGAGCATGAACCCAGCATTTCGGATATCTAGCAGCTTGAGAGTTATAACATTTCCCTTGTTTGGATTATTTTGGTTATTTGGATTACTTGGTGCCCTATATCACTGGTGCCAGGATCTGCATATTCTGTTCATTCCTCTGGGTGGAGAAGGGTAGAGGGAACAATTTATGCACAAGAACTGAGGAATTTTGGAAGTAACTTGACTTCAATGTGGAAATAACTAACTTTTAAAGGTCCATTTTATAGTGCCAGTTACAAGCTCACTTTTTTCTAAATTTCTAAAGAATGAACATAGAGGATTAATTATAAAACTCTAAAAGACATTTTCACTGAAATACTTTGTGAATGATTCTGATAAGCAAAAATATTTTTGATGAAGTGAATGGATAATATTTGACTTTAACAAATATCAAATCTTACTAGAAAAAGATATGTGTGAAAACATGTCATAAAAACAGAGTAAATCATCTGTAAAAGAAATGTTTCCAGGCCTTGAACTTATTCACTGAAGTGATGAAGAGGGAAAAAGGGATGGTGAGAATAAGGAATCTTTGCTAGTATTTCAATACCCAGAAATTGATTTTAGACTATAAGCTTAGATCTGTATGTACACTGGTAAAGTACTTAGACTTGTTTTTTACAAAGTTCATATTCTATTGCACAGCAATTAAGCTTTATAGAGGTGACAGTGTATGGTAAAAACTAGAGGCAGTTGTCAGGCTTGAACTGGTCATGAAATGGTTAATGAATATGCCCTTTAATTCCAAGCTACAATTTGACAAAATACAGAAAATCACAACAAAACAGGCAGTGCAGGTGCTGCCTTGTGCAACAAAATCATGCTATCCTGAAGCAGATAGAACACAGAACACAGGATTTAATGTTCCCATCATTGATTTAACAATTACAAAGTACAACATCTTTTTAATGCCAAGTCACCTGAAAATATCCATACATATGACTTGATTGCTGCATGGATCTCAACCACAAATATTTATTCTGATCCCTATATGTGTCCCATGCCCTATAAAGTTTCCTGTCTTTTCTTGTTTGGTACTGACAGCTTCTTGTTTTCCATCAGTCCACCTCTGCCCAGGTGAATAAAGTCTATACTTCTTTGCTTTCACTAGCTTGCTCAGGTGGTCATATTCCTCCACTATTTGTTACAGTAGTAAGATAGAAGTCATACAAATATCTTTTTGTTATAAGTGGTAGAAAGGATGCATCTTGGACTTGGAATTGCTTCATCACTTCTAGATAATGTGTATTAGGATTTGACATTAACCCAACAGGAGAGGGAGAGAAATAAGCATACAAGGACAGATGTGTGCAAAGTATTCAGATTTATATTTTGGTGAAAGCCATCAATGTATGTGCATCTTCTAGCTATACTATAGGAATATATTAATGATTCACTGGAAACACACCTTTTCACTGATATCTTTATTATTATTATTATTATTATTAATTGGTACATTTTAGGTACACAATATAGTGACATTCATCATTTGAAGATTGTAACTTACATAATATATCTTGGTCCTTTCTTCCCCATTCTCCTACCCTACCTTCAACTCCACCACCCCTCCCTATTTATGAAGACTTTGTTTCCATTTTATCCTATTCATATATTAACTCCATTTGCATCTTTCCTTTCCCCCAACCCTCCCAATTCCCCTTTCCCTTTGCACCTTTTCTTCCTATTTCACATTATCTATATACTTTTTAGTCCTTATTTACACTTTGAGTTTCTCACACCCAAGAAATGATTCAGCATTTACACGTCTGTCCTATATATTTCACTTAAGAGTAGGACCTCAATGTGCATCCATTCAGCTATAAATGTCTCTAATTTCTCACTCTTTATGGCTGAGTAGTACCCTGTTTTATATTATTTTATTTACTTATTTATTTATTTATTTATTTTTTTTACCATTTAACTTGTTTTAATGTTTCTTCACAAATGGTGAAAAATACTAAAGTACAGACAAGGAATAATCATAATGTTGTGGCCAACATTATAAGTATGGAATTATAAATTTAAAACATTTTCTGGTTTAAAAAATAAATCTGGTAGTCAATGCAGCTCTGCGGGTCTCTGTGTCTAGCAGGGCCGGTCTCTGTGGTCCTGATAGTGCTCACCTTTTTCCATTTTCCCAGGTCCTCCACATCCACCTCTTCTTCCTCCCATTTGTTCCATCAAAGCTCCAGGGGGCCCCCCTTGACCACGTCATCTTCCTCCACCAAAGCCACCTAGGTTGATGCCACGGCCACCATGAAAGCCACCTCTGTCTCCACCACGGCCACCTCTGAACATTCCACCAGGACCGCCATGGTCCATTAGGCCACCTCTTCCTCCCTGCATACCACCAGGGCCACCTCTGCCATGATCACCACCTGGGGGTGTGAAGGGTGGTGGGAGGAAGCCTTCAGGTTTTGGGGCGTTACACTGGTTGCATTCTGTTCTCCAGGCAAAGTTCTGGTTTCCACTACCCGGATTAGGACACTGCCAGTCTCCAGCTCCATGCTGGATGTTTCCTCCTCCAGATGGGTTTCCTCGGGAACCCCGGGGCCCTCTTGGAGGGATGCCTCCTCTGTCTCCTTCATGACCTCCCATGCTACCCATGGGTCCCCAAGGACCTCCTGGGCCACCTGGACCTCCACAGAGTGGTGGTGGCATCCCTCTGCCCTCATGGGGTGGCATGCCACCTCGCATGCTGTCCATTGGAGGCTTCTTCCATACAAGGGAGACTTTAAATTTGCTTCCTTGAAAGTCTTTCCCATCAAACCACACCACAGCAGCCTTGGCAGTCAGTGGATCTTCATAGGACACTGTGGCATTACCTTTGGGCTTTCCTGTTTCCTTGTCCAGGTAAATATGGATCATGGGTTGCCCAGTTCTCTTGTTAATCTTAACAACCCTACATTGCTTACAGAAGTCTGCCAGATCATCAAGTGTCACATTGTCATTTAATCCTTGTATGTAAATTGCACTGTTGTCAAGAGTCTTCATCAGGATCTATGGGAAGGCCTAGATCAAGATCTGGTCCTTCATCCATGGGTCCAGCAGGCTTATTGAAGACACTTCACTCTCCAGCTGCTGCCCGTAGCTGCTGCTCTGTTGGCTATATTGACTTGGAGCCTGGCTGTAGGATCCAGTCTGGGGAGGGGGGGTAACAAGTGTGAGGCTGCTGCCCATAGCTGCTTTGTTGACCATAGCTACTCTGCTGTCCATAGCTGCTCAGCTGCCCATAGGTGTTCTACTGAGAGTAACTGCTCTGATCATAACTAGTCAGCTGTGTAGAGGAATAGCTGGTAGGAGGATAGGATGGAGGTGCGGTGACCGGCTGCATCGGGTAGCTCCCAGGAACCTGGGGATAACTGTAGTTACTCTGTCCATATCCTAGGCTGGGCTGGTTATAACCCCCTGTACTAGATTGAGGTTGATTAGTCTCAGTAGGCTTGTTACCATCCTGTGGTTTTGCAGGTGCAGTAGCTGCTGCCTGTTGTCCATAGGCTGGATAAGCAGGCTGAGAGCCATACGCAGACTGAGCTGTATAAGAGGCCTGGGTGGTGGTCACCGTAGCAGTGGTGGTGTCGTAAGCACCAGTGCCATACCCTTGGACAGACTGGCTATATGCCTGGGGGGCAGTTGGAGTAGTATAACCAGTGGGAGGCTGTCCATAAGAAGTTGCGTACAAAGTCTGCCCATAGGTGGCAGTGGTCTGAGCCTGGGTATAGCTGACATCAGTAGGCTGTCCATAGGTTCCATAGCTTTGTTACACATATGCCTGGGTGGTCTGTGCATATCCTTGAGTTGGCTGGGTGGTATAAGCACTATAGCCCTGCTGGGCTGCAGCTTGGCTGTAGGTACTATAATCCGTGGATGCCATTTTCTCTTCTTCCTCCTCGTTCTCTCGACATCCGTCCAGTACTCCATTTTATAAAAAAAATAAACAAACCACATTTTCTTTATCCAGTCTCTAATTGATGGGAAATTGGGCTGTTTTCAAGTTTTAGCTATTAAAAACTGCTGGTATGAAAATGGGTTCACATATATAACTGTGGTATGATCCATTTAATTCTTTGGGGAAGATACCCAGCAGGGGAATAGCTGGGTCAAATGGGACCTCTAATCCTAGTACTTTGAGGTATCTACATGCTGATTTCCACAGTGGTTGCACCAGTCTACACTCCCACCAACAGTGGCACAGGGTTCCTTTTTCCCCACAGCCCTACCAGCATTTGTTATTGGTTGATTTCTTCATAGCAGCCATTCTTTCTGGAGTGAGGTGAAATATCACCATTGTTTTTACTTGGATCTTTTGAATGAGCAGCGATGTTGAACATATTTTCATATGTTTATTTGCTATTTCTAATTCTTTGTCTAAGAAATGTCTCTTCATTTCACATGCCCATTTTTGGATTGGGTCTTTAAATTTGGGAGGTCTGATTTTCTTAAGTTCTTTATGTATTCTAGATAGTAGACTCTTGCCTGAGGAACAGCTGGTAAAATTTTTTCCCACATTGTGGGTTGTCTCTTCATGCTGTTGGTGATTTCTCTTCTTGTGCAGAAGCTTTTTAATAAGAAGATATCCCATTTGTTGAGTCTTTGTGCTAGTTCACATGCAACTGAGGTTTTGTTCATGAACTCTTTTCCCATACCAACATCTTCAAGAGTATTACCTATCCTCTCTTCCAGCTGGTTTAGTGTTCCTGTTTTAATATTTAGATCTTAAATCAATTTCAATTTTTGTTTAGTACATGGTCAGAGATATAGGTTTAGTTTTAATCTTTGGCAAGTTGAAACCCAATTTTTCCAGCACCAATTATTAAAGAGGCTATCTTTCCTCCAGTGAAGGCATTTGGCTCCTTTATCAAATTTGAAGTGACTGAGTCTGTCTGGATTTGTTTCTGCATCTTCTAATTGGTTCTACTGATCCTCAGGTCTGTTTCTTAGCCAGTACCATGCTTTTTTATCACAGTATCTTTGTAGTATAGTTTCAAGCTGGGGATTGAGATACGCCCTACCTTGTCCTTGTTGTCTAGAATTACTTTTGCTATTCTAGGTCTCTTCTTGTTCCAAATGAATTTTTGAATTACTTTCTCAAGTTCTGTGAAGTACACTGTTGGTATTTCAATTGGGATTGCACTGAATCTATATAGCAGTTTTGGATGTATGACCTTTTTTACTATATTGGTTCTTCCTACCCAGGAGCAAAGGATGTCTTTCAATTTTCTGATGTCCTCTTTGATCTCTTTTTTTCAGAGTGCTATAGTTTTCAGAGTAAAGGTATTTGATGGTTTTTCATAGGTTGATTCCTAGATATTTCATTTGTTTGGATGCTATTGTGAAAGGTGTTATTTCTCCAGTTCCTCTTTCAGTGAGTTTTTTGTTTGTTGTTCCTGAACAGGAAAGCTATTGATTTTTGTGTGTTGACCTTGTATCCACCTACCCTACTGAATTTGATTATTAAGTCTAGAAGACTTTTAGTGGAATTCTTGGAGTCTTTTATATAGAGTGTCATGTCATCTGAAAATAATGACACTTTGACTTCTTCATTTCCTATCTTTATTCCTTTTATGTCTTTCTCTTGTCTAATTGCCGTGGCTAAAGTTTACAAAACTATATTGAACAGGAGTGTTGATAGTGGATATTCTTGTCTTGTCACTGATTTTAGTGGGAAGGATTTCAGTTTTTGACCATTTAATATGATATTGGCTGTTGCTTTTTCATAGATGACTTTCATCAGGTTGAGATAAGGACCATCTATTCTAATTTTTTGTGGGGTTTTTATCATGAATGGGTGTTGGATTTTTTTGAGCAATTTTTCTGCATCTATTGAGATGATCATACGGTTTTTGTCCTTGACTCTATTAAGATAGTGTATTAAATTTATTGATTTGTTTATGTTGAACCTTAGCTGCATCTCTGGGATGCATCCCTCGTGGTCAGGATGTATGATATTGACGATCTTCTGCATCTTGTTTGCTAGTATCTTACTGAGCATTTTTGCATTCTATGTTCATTAGTCAGACTGGCCTATAGTTCGCTTTTGTGGTTGAGTCATTCTCTGCTTTGGGGATCAAGGTGAGGCTTGCTTCTAGGAATGAATTTGGGAGTATTGCTTCCTTTTCAATTTCATTGAAGAATTTAAACAGTAGTGGCAATGGTTCTTTCCTAAATGTATTGTAAAATTCAGCGGTGAAGCCATCAGAACCTGGGCTTTTCTTCATAGGAAAGTGTTTAATTATGTTTCAAGTGTTGTTGATTGATATTGTGTTGTTTAGAATTTTTAGTTCTTCATTCAACTTTGGTAATTCGTATGTATGTAGGAATCTGTCCATTTGTTGTGTGTTTTCCATCTTATTGGTGTATAGGTTCTCAAAGTAGGTTTTGATATTCCTCTAAATTTCTGCTTTGTCCATTGTAATTTCACTCTTTTTTTTCCTAATTACATGTATTTGTGACTTGACTTTCCTTTTGTGATAAGGTCAGCTAAGGGTTTGTAAGTTTTGTTCATTCTTTCAAAGAATCAATCCTTTGCTTCATTGATTTTTTTGTATCATTCTCTTAGTCTCCATTGCATTGATTTCTGCTCTGATCTTTATAATTTCATCCCTTGTATGAGTTTTGGGTTTGCTCTGATCTTCTCTTTCTAGAAGCTTGAGGTTTGGCATCAGGTTGTTTATTTGAGCTCAGTATGTTTTCCCAATATGAGTATTCTTTGCTATGAATTTCCCTTGTAAGACTGCTTTCATTGTGTCCCATGGATTCTGATATGTTGTATTGGCATTTTCATTTAATTGTAGAAAATCTCTGATTTCTCCTTTAATTTCTTCTATGACTCATAGGTTATTCAGAAGTGTGTTGTTATATTTCCAGGTGTTTATGAAATTCTTGCAGTTTCTATTGCTATTGTTCTCCAATTTCATGGCACTATGGTCTGATAATATACAGGGGATAACTTCTCTTCCTTTGCACTTACTTAAATGTGTTCTATGAGTGAGTATGTGGTCTGTTTTGGAGGACAACCTGTGAGCACCCGAAAAGAATATTTCTTCTGATTTGGTGGGGTGGAACACTGTGTAAACATCTGTTAAGTTCATTTATTCAAGAGTTTGATTGAGTTCTAGCATTTTGTTGTTTATTTTTTGTCTAGTTGACCTATCTATTTGTGGCAATGGGGTATTGAGGTTCCCCACTATTATTGTATTAGTGCTTATTTGATTTTTCATGTCTGTTAATCTTTGTTTTATATAGTTTTGTGCACTAATATTTAGTGCATCTATATTTACAACTTTCATCTCTTCTTCTTCAATACTTCCCTTTACAAGGATGTAGTGTCCTTCTTTGTCTCTCTTAACCAGTGTTGGTTTGAAATCTACTTGATCTGCCAAGAGGATATCTAGTCCTGCTTTTTTTTCAGGTTCCAGTCCCATTGAGTATTGTTTTCTACACTTTAACTTTCATTCTATGAGTTTTTTTGAATTAAGTGTGTTTCTTCACCCCCATACAACGCTCTCTAAG
This sequence comes from Heterocephalus glaber, assembly GCF_000247695.1. The sequence continues at coordinate 112,517 of NW_004624851.1, read as the reverse complement.
CTGGGACCGGCCAGGAGAGACAAGCAGTTTGAAGCTCTGTGGCCATCCTGGGCCATGCCGAAGCCACGGTGAGGTCCGATTAGCCGTGCAGGCACCTCCAACACCCAGTCCCCCTGCCCCATGCACCTTCTACATTCTGGCTTTTCAGCTACCTGGTCCCAAACTACAGAGGCACAGGAGATTATAAAGACACTTGTCCTGAGCACCACAAGATAGAGCAGAAGTTAGTAACAGAAAGAGAGCCTCTCAGGCTCCTCAATGAAAACTGAAGCTCAGCAGAAAAGTAAAGAGAATCTCTACAATAAAGGCACATCAGACCACTGTACTTGGTCTGCTGCTGGCTTGCTTAGACTCATTGACT